>JAJPUD010007326.1:34625-109802 GCA_023553655.1 Myrmecobius fasciatus | reverse complement strand
TCACTGAAGAAAACCATATACACCCAGAAAGAGGGACATGAAATATGGACCACAACGAAACATTTTCATGATCTCTATTGACATTTGCTTGCATTGTGTTGCCTTTCCCTGATTCTTTTTTTTCTTGTAGATAGGATTTTTCTTGCATAACTTCTCAAGCATTTCAACATTATTAACATGTAGTGGACTTCCTGCAATCTGGGGGAGGGATAGGAGGGGACTGGGGGTAAAATTTGTATTGGAAAGCTTTGTAAAGATCAATGTTGGGGAACTACCCATACATATGTTATACAAATAAAAAGCTTAAAAAAATAGGTAGGATTAAAGTGAAATAAGCAGGAGTAGGGGAATGATTTATACAATAACAACAATCTGTAAAGACAAAAAGCTTTGAAAGTATTAGGAATTCAGATCGACGCAATGATTAGCCACAATTCCAGAAGACTTATGATGAAACATTCTCTTCACCTCCACATAGAAAGATAAAAATTCAGAATGCAGATTGAGACATATGTGTGTATGTGTGAGAGAGACACAGAGAAACACAGATAAAGAGAGTCTATCTGTATAAATACAAGTACATATATATATGCATTTGTCATATATACATTATTAACACAGGAATTTGTTTTGCTTGACTTTACATATGTGTAGTGGGTTTTGTTTTTCTTGCTTTTTTTCATTGTGGGGAAGAGGAGAGGAAAGAGAAAATGCAAAGCAAAAATTTTTTTAAATTGGATTAAAAAATAATTTGAAAAGGCACTGGTAGTAAGAAGGTTTGGGGAAGGCTTCCTGTAGAAGATGGATTTTAGTTGTAATTTATAAGAAGGCAGAGAGGTTAGAGTGAGGAGGGAGAATGTTCTAGGCACAGTCAGCAGCTAAAGATGGAGCCCAGAGCCATGAGATGGAGCTTCTTATTTATGAAGCATTCATTGTCATTGGATATAAGAGTACCTAAAGGTCTTTTAATACCCTACAAATACAGTGGCTGAGATCTTTAAAGGTTCTACCAGAATTGTCTGGTTGACCAGCTGTATTGGAGTCTAGCATATAAGGTTAGAAATATGGGGAAGAGTCATTTTATGTGTGTTTATAATTTTAACACAATTCTGTGTTCCCCGGATGTGTCTAAGCTTCAGCCTTCAAGTCCAGGATGAGGCAATGTCTAGATAGCAACCAAACTTGGGACTGGACAAGGCTCCTCTAAGTTCAGTGAAATAATATTGTAAAGCGCTGGCACATAATAAACACTTAATTAATGTCTGTTCCTTTCCTTCACTCAAGTAATTCAATGCAATTCAAGAAGTATTTATTAAGTACCATGTTCCAGAACTATGTCATGCATTTTGGATCCAAAGAAAAAGATGAAGTAGTCTCTGTCCTCAAGGAGCTTACATTCTGTGTGAAGGGATAGGAGTGAGAGAGGGGATGATAACATACATTTATGTAAGTAAAAATTTAAATATATAAAATAATTATCCAAAATATGTAAAAAATACATATAAAATAGATATGTAAAATTATTTTGATAGAATTAGTAGCTAGGGAGATTAGGATATGCCTCTTGAAAAAGGTGGCAATAAGATTGGTCTCTAAAGGAAGGTAGGGATGAGGCAGAGAGGAGAAAGAACAATATTCCAGGTCTGGGACACAGAGAACCTGTGCAAAAGTACAGAGAGCAGCCCATGAAATATCATGTACAAGGACCACTTGTTATGCTGATTTGTCTAGAATTTAGAGTACATGAGGAGAGTGACAAACAATCAGTCTGGAAAAACAGGATGGAATCAGATTGTGAAGGACTTTTACATGCCAGATAGAAGTTTGAATTTTGTCCTAGAGAGAAGAGGGAGCTGCTAAAGTTTTAAATTTTATCCTAGAGGTAATAGGGAGCTACTAAAGTTTCTGGAAGAAGAGTGTTTCAACATGAAGACTGACTCAGCTTTGATATTCAATACCTTTTCAGCTCCCTCAGTTACTTCTCCCACTGATTTGGAGGGCTTGAGAGCAGAGCAATGAACTTCTCCCAAAGCTTTCTATGATAGAGGTCTCAGAATTTTCCAGATAGCTTTACATTTTCATCAGCACCTCTGCCTGGTTTGCTCTCCATGCCCCACACACTAGGGTACCCTCCTGTTTCAGTTTCCTTTTGTATATTAGATTGGAAGCTCCTTAAGCTAGTTTAAGTTTCTACTATCTTTTTCTTGTTTGTATTCTCAGTGCTTGCCACAGTGCCTGGCACATAATAGGCACTTAACAAATGTTTATTGAGTTGAATTGAAATGAATTGCATTGCAAGGCTAGGCCTGTGTTTTAGAAATACTAATTTCTAAAGACCTACCTTAGTTTTTTCTATTTTCATTTAGAAAGAAAACCCTTTCATGCCCTTTAAGGCACATAGGGGTAATGTTCTTTCTGACCTTATCCTACCTTCTAGTTTAGTTAGATTTTAGTCTGGATGGAGCAGAGAGATAGTCATTCTTTCTCCATGTTTTACTTCTCTAATCTCAATAGTAGCATAATTACTGTGTTAGTAGTGCAGCAAGCAGTTAAGAGATTTATTTTTCTTCTCTCCAAATCATTCTCCCCAAACTCCAAAAATATGCAGAGAGCATCTTTTAGTAGGGATGTAGCAGCTTGCGTGTGGGGGCAGACACAATAGGAACTACTAAAGTGGTTAGGGACAGAAAAATTATCTAAGGATGGAGTAATATTCACATATATATGTATATATATATATATATATGTATATGCATATATACATATACATGCATATATGTGTGTGTATATATATATATATATATATATATATATATATATATATATATATATATATATAAAATGCTTTACTGGCCTCAAAGTGTATAAACTCTCAGCACTGGTTATAAGGATGATGATGATGTTGTATAACCAGAGATGATCCAAAAATGTGGCAGCAATGGCCAGTAGTCAATTTTCTAGTGCATCAATTTTATGAGGGCCTATGACAACAACATATTAGTACTATATCATGAGAATATTTCTAGAGCAACGATTTTGAGGAATCAACCTTTCCTTATCCAGGAATTCCAAATGTTAATGAAATCAAAGGCCCAGTACTTTTCTCCTACAGGGAACAAAAGTCAAAAATGTTAGATCTAGAAGGGAGCTTTGAGATCTCAGAGATCCCAGATTTAGGACTGAAGATTACCATTAAGGCCATTTAATCAAACTCTTCATTTTATAGATGAGAAAACGGAGGCCCATAGAGTTGAGGATGCTTGCCCAAGGTCACACAGCAAAGTTGTATATACATGTTGGGAGTAGGGAATGAACGGAGCATCAGCTAACCATTGTTCTTCTTTGAAGTCAGTCCAGGCAACTTCTCAGGCAAACGTCTCCTGGAGCCTTCCAGCGCCATAGGTCTGAATGGCTCTTGTCCAGCACACACCACGATAGAAGGGCCTTGTAGCAGACTCTGTAGGGATTCCACCTGAAGAGGATGCAGATTTCATTAGATGCCATGTCTGTTCTACATTCAAGCTAATCAAAATGTTCTTTAGTTGTGAATACTGCTTTTGAGATATGTCCTCTTTTTCCTAGCTTAGAGGAAAGTCACTTTCAAGCTGTTAGGAAATGGATTGTTTTACTACTTTAAAACTGAAGGCCCAGAAACCATTATTTTGGTCACTGGCTATCTAAATACAGTCTGGGAATGAAGTAATTGGTTATTTATTACCCATGATCATTTCTTAAACTTAAAGAAATCACCCCTCCTCACTTTTGCCACTTAAGAATCCCTAGCTTCCTTCAAGATTCCATGCTAATACCACCAGATCCTCCAAGCCTTCCCTGAGTGCCCCATCCCGTGCCTATTTCTCTGGGCATATTTCATCTCCCACCCCAGCAGAATGTCAGTTATTTTCATTTTTGCCTTCTTGTTTCTAAAGCCTAGCACAATGCTTTGTAAATAGGAGACAATGTTTGTCAAATTTAAATTTTGATTTAAAATTTGAAATTTGATTGAGGCTCTCTGAAACACAGCCTTGTATCTAGGGCCATACTTCTACTCTTCAAAACCTAAAGGTGTTGATATTATTTTAAAAATCCCAAGGGAATAAGAGGTTTCACAGCGTCCATTTAGGGGTCTTCCACCACCAAAGGTATCATGACGAGGCTTTGAAATTGGTTTATTTTCTTTTGTACATGTTTTAAGCACATATCCTCTGGTCCTTCCTTTGGTGAAGACTCAAGAAAGCTGATATCTGCCCTTTAGTTACCTTTCTTAAGGCTCAGAATTTATGCTCATCAGCTTCTACTGATATATATATAGTCTGATACTCCTGCCCAGCTACTCGAAATCCTTTCTCCCATCCCATCCTTAATCCTTCAGGCTATCCTTCCTGAGGCTTATTTTCAGTGAGCAGATTTCTATATTTGGAAAAGATCAATCTAACTTGAGTGGTCCCTATATGTCCTCCTGTCTATTAATGGCAAAAGGGTTTGTGTCAGTTATGTGCTCTTGTTCCTGCCTACTAGACCAGAGAAGTGGGCCAGGATGCCAGGATATGGAAGTGCTCAGTTGCCTTTCTAAACCTCCAGATGAATTCCTGGAGCACATAAATGTGCAGAATTCCTTTTGTTCTTCCTTACAGTGAACAAATGTTGCCATTGACCAATATTACCAAAGGAAGACTCTGAAGACTAAACATTGGACCAAGACATAGGATGTTAGGCTTTCTAAGATCATTAATTTAGAATCCAATCTACAATGAGGATCAGATTATAGGCA
The DNA here is from genome assembly GCA_023553655.1 of Myrmecobius fasciatus. Taxonomy (NCBI): domain Eukaryota; kingdom Metazoa; phylum Chordata; class Mammalia; order Dasyuromorphia; family Myrmecobiidae; genus Myrmecobius; species Myrmecobius fasciatus. The sequence goes on along the minus strand of JAJPUD010007326.1, from coordinate 105,031 downwards.
GAAATTCAAACTCAGAGCCAGGAATCAAACTCAGGCCTTTCAAACATAGTATTCTTTTCACTATAATTCTACTAATAATTAGCTGTGTGACTTCAGCAGTTCATTTTGTCTCTGTTTTTTTCATCTGTAAAATTATTGTAAATTGTAAATTGGATTCCTCACCTTTTTGGTGTCATGAACCCTTTTGGCCTGATAAAGTCTATGAACCTCTTGTCAGAATCAGATTTTCAAATGCTTACACTAGAATATATAAGATAGCAAAGGAAATTAATTATATTGAAAACCATTATCGAAATGTATATATTTTTTTAAAAATTCAGACTCCAAGTCAAGAATTGCTGGAGTAAATGGCCTTTAAAGTTTCTTCCAACCCTAACATTCTTTGGTTCCAGGACTGTCAGAGTTCATTCTGGATTGCCAGCTCATGGGAACTGTTCAGCAAAGCAAGTCCTTTATTCCTTCTCAATCAGGACAATTTTCACCTTGGAATTATCTGAGGAAAGAGAAAGTCTGTGTATCTACTTATTCAGCAGGAAGTTCCCAGAAAGCTTTTCAATCAGATTATTCATTTATTCAGATGAGACCGATCTACGTTTTTATGTGTCTATGAGGGTGGTATTCCCCATTTCTATCCAACTAACCTTTCCTGAGAGATGCAATGACCAGATAATTTCCCTCCACCCTTAAGGAACAATTGACCTTTTAAAGATTTTGTCCTCATAGTCCAAGAAATCTGAATCAGAGAACATGGGGGACACCAATATATACCTTTTCTAGTTGTGCCCCTGCTAAAGTCTTGCTCTGGCTGCTTCATGGTGTGGGGATGATCCATTCTGACATGGGGGTGTGTGTCAGAGAAAAGCTCAATCTAGGAAAGCTCAAATATAGTTCTAGAAAATATACCTGTCAATTGAGGGCCAGACTTTCAAAATGCAGAGAGGGTAAAGGCTAGACAATTAATTAGGTTGCCTAGTCATCCATTATCTTGATCACAGTAATTCATAAAGGTCATCTACAAGAAGCCCAAGGGCTTGTGAGATCATGGATCTTCTCAAGTACTGCTATGAGACCAGTGAAAAAAACCCAGTTGTGTCTGGGCAAAGATTTCCATGCCCCCTGGAGATTCAGGGGTGTTAGGGAAATGAGAGTGAGAGTTTTTTAGACAGTAGTCCAGTGAAAGTCATAACTTTTGCTTTTTTGCCAATTAACAAGTCTCTTTTCACCATTTTGCAAACTTCCTTTGCTTCCCATGAGGCTTTTTTCTTCTAGGAAAACTCCCCTTTCTAAAAAATCAGCTTCATGGACTCTGACAATCTGAAGAACAAGACACTCTTATGTAACTAGCAAGGTGCTATATGGGTATTTATACATACCTTACTCCCATCAGTATTGTAGAGGTGATTTACAGGGAAGTGCAAAACCTCGGACGCATCATGGAGGAAGGCCTTTAGGTTCTGGGTATTCTTCAGACTCAGAATCAAGGAGCGCCGAAACCCAATATCTCCATTCTTTACCAGAGTTAATTTCCTTGGTGCACTGGGGCCCTGCCAGGCTGGGGTTTCCTGCCAGCTTTCGAGGTTGCCAAACCTCTGGATGGGATAGCTACTTGTGGAGGATGCTGTTGATTGCTTGTGTGACCCACCAAGGACCTTGGAAGGGTTCCTGTCAGAACAAATGTAGCAGCCCCCATCTTCCAGCTGCTCCAAGGAGTTAATACAGTGTACTCCTTGGGGGGTGGTGATGGTGCGGACACCGAATGATAGGGGAATGTGGTGAGAGAGCTCATCCATAAGGGCATTGAAGCTCTTGAACATGCGCTGGTTGACAACCATCCGAACTCCACCAAAGCGGGGGTCTCCTTTCTTGAGGAAGGTTATCGTCTTGGCTGGGGGGACCTGGGTGACAGTCGTGGCTCGTGCTACCAGTGGAAAGGCACATTCATGGTGATTTTGGGAAGGGACATCATCCAGAGTGTAGTTCATTCTTCATAGGCTCAAGGAGCTATAGCAAGAAATTAGGGAAAATAGAGTTAGGTCCCTAGATCAAGTCTAGAAAAGCTTGCATTTTCCATTTGCCCAATTCATCAGAAAAGCACCTCCATCCCCAAATATAGTTCATTTTCAACTGTCCAAGGAAAGGAGCAGAACCAGTAAAACACTTTCTATTATAATAACAACTTTGTAAAAATTCACACTTTTTAAAGACTTAAGAACTCTGATAGCCTTCATGCTCCATTAGTACCTCATGGTGTCCAAGAAAACAAAGAAAGCACTAATATGGTAGATAGAGTGAGGGGGTGGAATTTATGGGAAATTATAGACCAAAGTCATATAAGACAGACAGGTATCAAGGAATTGCTGTTTGCATACATTAATGGGCAGTCAGTTCACTAATATTTATTAAGCACCTACTATGTTTCAGGAACTGTGCTGTGTTAGGGATAGAAAGAAGGGGGAAAATAGTTTCTATTCTCAAGGAGTTCATAGTCTAATGAGGGAGGTAAGATGTAAATCACTATTTACAAATGAGAAATAAACAAGATAATTTGGAAGTACAGGAAGGCACCAAGATTATGGGATTTAGGAGAACTGGAAAAAGGTGAAACTAGCTGAGGCTGGAAGGAAGTCAGGAAAACTAGAAGAGGAAGAGGAAGAGAGTTCCAGGCAAGGGGGGGGGCAGCCTGGAAAAATATATTGAGTATGGAGAGAGAATGTTGTGGATGAGTTTGAGTATTTGAGCTTAGCCCACCACTTAGCACTTAGTAGGTGCTTAATAAATGCCTCGAGTATATATATGCATGCACATCCCTACCTAGATAGTAGGTTCATTGGGAGCAGGGAAGACGCCTTAGAGTTCTGTGTATTAACATCTTCCTTCCTCTCCTACCCTAACCCAGCACTACAACAATTTTACCTTGCACTTAACAAGTATTCAATAAATATCTATTGATCAATGACTTAAAATATATTTGTAACTCTCATAGACTTGCAAGGACTCAGCCTCTTCTAAGAATTTTCATTATCTGATAATTACAATAAAAGTATCTTTCTCAGACTAAACAAAAATAAATAAATTGTTCTTCATAATAGAACTATAAACAGGATCCTAATGTGATAATTACATATAGGCTAAAATCATAACAATTAGGTTAGATAGTGAAGTAGAAGAGAGACGAGTTTGGGGTCAGGAAGACTCCTCAGACACTTAATGTGACCTCAGACACTTAGTAGCTGTTTGACTCTGGGAAATCACTTAACCCTGTTCACCTCAGTTTCCTTAACTGTAAAATGAGCTAGAGAAGGAAATGGCAAACTAATTTGATACTTTGGCAGAAAACCCCAAATGGTTTCACAAAGAGTCAAATACAATCAAAAAAACAATTGAACAACAGAAAACAGTCCTACTTGTTGCAGACATTCAATCCTGTCCATAAACAGATAGATGATGCAGTAGATAAGAGTGCAGGACCTGGGGTCAAGAACTGAGTTTAAATATAAACTCAGATATCTACCACCTGTGTGATCCTGAGTAAGTCAGTTAATCTCTGTTTATGGCAGTTTTTCATCTATAAAATTAGTATAATAACAATACTTACTATCCAGAATTATTGTGAAGGTCAAATAAGCACTGTAGTACAGTAATTAGCACAAAGTAGGCACCATATAAATGTTAGCTATAATTGTTATTAAAATTTTGTCTAAATTTTCCTTTCTTAATTTGCCTTCTGACTTTAATAATCCAGGAAGTGACATCCCTCTTTTGCTTTAACCTGTGCAAGAGGGCTTTAGTGAAAGTACAGATCATCCAAGTCAGAGGCATTCATGTGGGAAACGCAAGAATAAATCTTTTTGTGACAAATCATTTTGCATTGCTCTGACACATAGGAAAGTGTCTTTTTTCATTGGCTATATACTTCAAATTCATTGCATTTTTAAGTCTGCTTTAAAGAGCAACTGAGGAACAATAAATAATCTCTTCCACCTAGAAGTAAAGATCTCATTCACCCTCAGCTGGAATACCATATAATTTTAGTGGTTTTTTTTTCCTTTAAAAAATTATCTCACTTACATGTAAAAACATTGTTAACACTCATTTAAAATTATTTTGAGTTCCAAATTCTCTCCCTCCATTCCTTCCCTCCCATCTCCTTGAGAAGGCAATTTGCTATATATTATACATATGCAGTCATACAAAATATATTTCCATATTAACCATGTTGCAAAAGAAAACAAACCAAAAATGGCTCTCTAAAAATAAAGTTTAAAAAGTATGCTTTGATTTCCATTCAGACTTCATTAGTTCTTTATCTGATTTCATCATAAATTATTCAGAATTGTTTTGGATTATTGTGTTGTTTAGCTTTTAGAATAGCTAAGTAATTCATAATTGATCATTGTATAATATTGATGTTACTATGTACACTGTTCTCATGGTTGTGCTCACTTTACTTTGCATCAGTTTGTGTAAATCTTCCTAGGTTTTTCTAAAAGCATCCTGCTCATCACTTCTTAAAGTACAGTAGAATTCCATTACAATCATATACACAACTTGTTCAGTCATTCCCCAACTGTTGGGCATTCCTTCAATTTCCAGTTCTTTGCCACTACAAAAGAGCTGCTATGAATATTCTGTATTTTGTATGAATATTTTGTATTTTGTATGAATATTTGTATAAATAGGTCCTTTTCCTTTTTTGTTTTGTTAATTTCTCTGGCATTAGTGGGTCAAAGGGCATGCACAATTTTGCCACACTTTGGGCATAATTCCAATGGTTGGATCAGTTCACAATTCCCCAAACAGCCCAAGTGGGCTGAAAGTTTAGCCTGATTTTGACTGTCCTTTTCATTTCTAGGCACAGGGAACCAGGAGAATGCACCATTGGTACCTTGGAAGTCAGAGTTCCAGAACAGATGTTGCAACAGCTCATCAGGGATGCCCTGACAACTCAGGAAGCTGAGATATAGACCAAGGGAAGATATGGTCTTAGAATTTGGTGGGACTAATGCCATATAGCTAACATAACTTAATGTATGAACCTAATTTTCCTTCCTTCCCAAAGACTGAAGTGGCATGGGAGGAGCATGTCCTGAGGTATTGAGAGAGTATATTGTATATAAATTCTTACTATCAATGACTTGAAATATATCTATAACTGGACTTGCAAGGACTCAGGCTCAGTTGATATTTTTCACATACTTATTGTAATATAATAATTTACCTTTGAAGTAAATATCCTTTGTAAAAGTAATCTGGCTGATCAAATGAAAGTGGGATGCTTAGATTCCTAAAACTGAGAGGAACACAACTGGCAGAGATTGGCAGAGATGAGAGCATTCCATTCCCCCCAGTCACTCCCTCCACACACACACACTTTTGAAGTTACCTGAGAACCCTGGGTAGAAATACAACATCAGGCCTTCAGGCAATAGGGGCCAGAGTAAGCATCATTATGACTCTATATATGAAATGACTATATAATCCTCTCTCACTTAAGTACAAGGTGTATATTCAATTTATTTAATCTCTTCCTCTGTTAATTAATCCTCCAAAACTGTTCTTCCTGGAACTTTATAGTAGAAAGAACACAGGATTTAAGTGTAGTGGGTGGGAGTTTTTTCTACTCTTTTTCCCAGCCTTGCTGATGTAAGTAATCACATAAAGTAGAGGCATATGACAGAAAAGAGGAAGAGTAAATGTGTTTAAGTATAAAAAATGTATCTGTGCCTGTTATCCCTTTATGAGCTGTGAAAAAGCTTTCTTTGAAGGAATTACAGAGCAGCTCACTATTGTTTGTCTAAGGATAAGCTTTGCCACTGGCAACCTTAAAAAAAAAAGCCAGAGTGCACAGTCTAGAGACAGATGAAGAGAATTGGGAATAGGAAGCAGCTTCAAGGGAAAATGAACTCTATCAGCAGACCCTGTGGATTCAAAACAGAACTAGCCTAATTAGTGGAGAGTCAGAAGAGGAACAGACCCAAAGCAAGCCATCAGCAACCTTCCCAGCAGACATCACCCCCGGCAGGGAACTGTGTGAGAACATCCCAAAAGAAGAAAGGATAACAGAGACCTGTGGTACTTCCAGTCTATATGACTTAACCTCATGCATTTCATCTTGTTTCACCTTTAAAATGATCTAGGTATGTTCTTTCTTTTACCCACTCTAGGAGGTTGGCTAAACCCCAGCTAGCCAATTACACATATTCACAGTGGTGGGCCATGGAAATTCCCTCCAATGAAAATCACAATTTTTCTTTAACTTAGTTTTAGACACTTGCCTGAGACCCAGGAGAATTAAATAATTTGCTCATGATCATGAAGCTTTTAAAAAAAATAGTATAGCAATGGATTGGATGGAAGATCTTCCTGATCCAGGTCTGAGACCACTATTGTATATCCCCTAAGTCCCAATGCCTCTTTTCTTGCCAAAGAAAAAGAATCAACTGTGTATATCTTAGTTATTTGCATGTTGTCTTCCCCCATTAGGATATAATCTCCTTGAGATCAGGAACAATGTTTTTGTCTTTGAATTCTCATAGCTTAGCACAGTGTTTGGCACCTTAAAATGCTTTATGACTGGCTTATGGACTGTGCAAAGACTTTCCTCAAAACCACCTTGTGAGGTAGGTAATGCATGTATCAATACCTTCATTTTACAATTCAGGAAATAACTCTTCCAATGTCCAACAGCTAGCAAGTGATGGAAAAGGGGTAGAAACCCAGATGTTCTGAACCTTGGTCCACAAAGGCTCAGACAGCAGAACTTTAAGCAGCTGGACCCACAATATTGGATTTCAGTGTAGGTGCAGTAGAAGAGCACCCAACCACAGTAAGAAGAGGAGCTGTCAGGAAGAAACAGAGGAAGAAGGAGAGGAGGAGGAGAATTCCAGCTGGTGAGGGAATGGAAGGGGAAGCCAGAGAAAAAGAGATAAAGGAGCAAAAGGAGAAAAATAGAAGCAGCAGGAAATCCTCCAAGAGGTGACCACCCCAATGAGGAAAGGAGACTGGGTGGGTCAGCTGCAGAGGAAACTGCTTTGTGTGGGGTCTTGTAAATGGAATTTGAGAGAGTAGAAAGGGCAAGCACCAAGAGTGAGTGATTGATAGAGAATAAGGTAAAACAAAGGGAGAAAAGTAGGTACAATGAAGAGAAAATCTAAAATCCAGAGAAAGAAGAAACATACAAGGGACAAAGGGACAAATATGGTCTAATGGAGCAAGACAAATCAGTCAGTGAAGTGGAAGAACATGAAAAAAATCTTGAAAGACTGATTGATTTTATTCACAAACAGCTGGATACTCTGTGATTATAGCCACAATTTAAGAACAGAACAGGCAAGCTGCATGTCACAAGGAGAAAAGAAAGATTGGTTATGACCACAGTAACAAGAGTGAAATTGAGTTGGGCCATCATTAGGGCTGAGAGAGACCTGGGCATACTGGTCCAAAATAAGAAATAATGAGAAAGAGAATCCATTTTTTGTCTCCTTACCTTTGCTTTGGCTGTTCCCCCTGCTCAGAATGCTCTTTTCCCTTGCCCCCCAGAATCCCTAGCTTCCTTCAAGAATTAGCTCAAGTGCTAACTCCTACAAGAAATCTTTCTTAATTTTTCCTACTCATTAATGGTGCTCCATGTCCTCTTCCAGTATTTTGTATGTATATCATATTATTTTTGTATTTATATTTGTCTTTTTTCAAAATTTTATCTTAGAATAACGTCATTCTATATCTATGCACATAATTTTCTCTTGAAAATAATGTAAATTCCTTGGTGGTAATAAATTTTGTTTTTTTATTCTTTTATCTAGAATCTAGAAACATGCCAGTCTCAGAAGAGACACGATTGAAAGAAGAGATAGGATATGGCATGATAGAGTGGGTAAAAGAAAGAGCATGCCTAGATCATTTTAAAGGTGAAACAAGATGAAACACATGAGGTTAAGTCATATAGACTGGAAGTACCACAGGTCTCTGTTATCCTTTCTTCTTTTGGGATGTTCTCACACAGTTCCCTGCTGGGAAGATATGATATGATATGATACAATATGGCAGAGATGGTGAGGTGGAATGGGATCGCTTGTACATGTAGAAGGGTTTGCTTTGGCAAGTAGAAGGACCACCTTATTATGTGAAATTGGAGTGACAGAGGAGATAATGGCAGAAGGCATCTGAGTGATGGGAAATGAAGAAGAGGAAGAAGAGAGAGCTTTTGGTGAATAGCCTCATTGTTTTTAGGGAAATGTAAGGCAAGGTCTTCAACTGAGAGGATGGAGAAGGCGAGGTTTGGCAAAGGATGAAAAGGTTTAGATTAAATGATTATCAATGTGGGAAAGATTTCTGAGTGATGATGGTAGTGGGAGAGTTGGAAATGGCAGTGGGGAACAAAGAATATTCCAAATCCTTCAACTCAAACTGTGAGTTGAGGAATTGAATGAAAGTGCAATCATTTCTGGAAAGGGTGGCCAGATAGGAAATATAATCAGGAGAGGGACTAGTACTCTTACTGAGAATCAGAATATGAAAAGAGTAGGAAATAATAATAATTCAAGATAATAACAAATTTGTTAACCACAGAGCAAGTATTTCAGAAAGCACAGTGAAAGGAGTGATAGCTTTAGAGTGGGATGGTAATGGACAGGGGAGGGGTCAGGTTAAGAGAAACAGGGACATGAGAATGGGTAGTGGGAATGGAGAATGGGGATTTGAATAATGATAATCAGAAGTTCAGAATTATTGTTATGGGGAGGCTATGACTGGATGGGAATTGTTAGTCACTGAGGAATAAGTCCAGGTAAGTTGCCAACGTCCCTCTAGGAAGAGTCTTCTCAAGGCATCCAGTAAGTCATTTGAGTCACAGCAGGGAGAATTGATTGAATCTTCCTCCTCTGAAGGCAATAACAAGCCAGGTGAAGAGACTGGCAAGTGATAAAATGACTTGTATGTATGTATATGTCACTTCCTGGAGACAGGAAGAGATTGAAATATCTATGTCCTATGACCCAGAGATTCCACTAATAAACATACACCCCAAGGAGGCAACAGACAAAAATAAAAGCCCCATAAACCCCAGAATATTTATAGCAGCATTTGTGGACAGAAAGCAACAAGAAACAAAATGGCTGCATATTAGTTGGGATACAGCTAAACAAATTTAATATGATGACTAAGTTAAAATATTACTTTGTAAGAAATCACAAACATGATGAATATAGTTAAACTCTGGAAAACTCATGTGAACTGATGCAAAGGGAAGTAAGCAGAAGGAGGCAGGTGCTAGATCTAGTGACTAGAATATAATTGGAAATAATATTAACAAAAAATTTAAATGATGCTGAAAAATTATATTGACTAAGCTTATCCCTAAAAAAGATAGGAAAGAATTATCTCCTATTCTACTTTGTGTAGATGTGGAATCCTGCATATGATGTCAGAATTTTGGGATATGGTTGTGAAGAACTTTATTTTTGTCTTTCTCTTTAAAATTTGTCTCATCACCTAAGCTAAGAGATTGCTCTCTGAGGTAAAAGGGAGAAAACTGAAAAATGCAGGTAATGTGAATATAAATATCTATTAAAACCTTAATTTAGTATCACAGAGAGAACAATAGGGAGGCATATGGTGGATGTGAGCAGGCTGTAATATTTAGCCATGAAAAGACAGGTACTAAAAGATACTATCAGGAAACGCAAACTAGAAAGAGAATATGGGCTGGTCATGTGTCAAGGGCAAATATTGACAGGTAGATAGCACAAGTTTACCACTGATAATCTCATGATATGTGGAGAAAGTAGAGAAAATTTCCAGTATATTAAATAGAACTTCTGGAGCAGACTCATGGGGGAAAAAAAAAACATGCACTATGGTCTCACAGGATGGGCAGGATGAATGAGTTGCAATTTGCATCACTGGAACGAACATAGAAATTGGTCAGATCACAACCATTTTGAGTATTTGAATAGATAAAAGATGGAAGCAAGGTAGACCATGGAGAAAAAAATATAAAGAGTCGCACTGATTCATAAGAATGGTGACAAGAGTTCAAATTCAGAATGAAGTGAGGCTAATAATTAATGCTAAGGCAAATATAAAGAACTTTTGTTTTTGTTATGTGGAAGGCAAAAAAAGTAATTGGTTAAACTACTGCTGTGGGTGGATAAAATAATATCAAATGATGGATTCAATTCTCATACTGATCCTGTGAACAAGATGATGATATATGGGCTAGATGCTTTCTTACTTATTCAATAAAAATAGCTTTTTAATTGTCAACATTCTCAAACTTTCTGCAGCCTTTGATGCTATTACCTGCCTTTTTCTCCCAAAATGCATTCTTCTCTCTGGCTTTTGTGACCATGCTCTATCCTGTGTCTCCTCTTATGAGCCAGACCTTCTTAGCCTTCTTTGGGAATCGCCTTTTATATACTAACCTCTAATTGTGGATCATCCAATGTGCTTATTATGGTTTCTTTTTTTCACTTTTCTCTCATGACCTCAACAGTACATATGTATTTAATTAGCATCTCTATACTCCAGACCTGCTAACTCTCTTGATCTCTAGGCCTATGTCACCAACTATCTTTTGGACGCATCCACCTGGATGTAAGTAACTAAGTAACTCACACTCAAATTTCTAAAATTTCTAAAATTTTCTAAATTTCTAGAATTTATTTCTAAAATTTTCTAATTTTCTAAATTCTAAAATTTCTAAAATTCATTATCTTTCCCCTCCCCAAAATCCCCACGCTTCCATTTCTATCAAGGACACCATCATCATTGCAGCCACCCAGGTTCCCAAACTCAGTGCCATCTTTGACACCTCATGAATAAAATTAATATTTAATCAGTTACCAGACTTTGTCATTTCTTCTATTTACATCTCTCATGTATATTCCTTTCTCTTTACCCACACTACTATCCTGATTCAGGTCTTTCACCTTTAATCTGGACTACTGCAATCATTTTCTAATTGATCTCCTTCCTTCAAGTCTCCCACCTCCAATTCCTATCACCCAAGTAAGCTCCCTTTAAGTCTAGAACACTTTTCTACTCAATAAACTCCATGGCTCCCTATTATTGTCTCTGAGATCAAATATAAACTGCCCATGTTTGGCATTTGAAGGCCTTCAGAACTTGAACTTGACTTACTTTTTCTACCTTATCATATATACACTCCTTGGGGTAGTGAGGTGATTCCACAACATGTCCAAAACAGAAGTAAGATTTGAACTCAGCTCTTCTTTTTTTTTTCTTTATTAAAGTTTTTTATTTGCAAAACATATGTATGGGTAATTCTTCAACACTGACCCTTGCAAAGCTTTCTGTTACAAATTTTACCCCCCTACTCCCCACCCCTCCCCTAGATGGCAGGAAGTCCACTATATGTTAATTATGTTAAAATACTTGACAAATCAAATATGTTTTTACACATTTCCATACTTATCTTGCTGTGCAAGAAAAATCATATCTACAAGAAAGAAAAATCAGAGAAAGGAAACACAATGCAAGCAAACATCAATACAGAGCATAAAAATGTTATGTTGTGGTCCACATTTCACACCCCTCTCTCTAGGTGTATATGGCTTTCTTCACTGAACAATAGGAACTGGTTTGAATCACGTCATTGTTGAAGAGAACCATGTCCATCAGAATTGATCATCATGTAGTCTTGTTGCTGTGTATAATGATCTCCTCATTCTGCTGATTTCACTCAGCATCAGTTCATGCAAGTCTCTCCAGGCCTCTCTGAAATCGTCCTGCTGGTCGTTTCTTATAGAACAATAATATTCCATAACATTCATATACCATAATTTATTCAGCCATTCTCCAATTGATGGGCATCCATTCAGTTTCCAGTTTCTAGCCACTACAAAAAGAGCTGCCACAAGCATTTAAACTCAGCTCTTCTTGACCCCATGTCTAGCACTGTGTACACTGTATTAGCAATCTAGCTGCCTAACCTAAAGAATGACAGCAAAGGAACCTTAGAAACAGATATGCTGCCCCAAATGAGGCCACAAGATGAGGGCCAGAACCCGGTGTTGGTGCTTTGAGGATGGAAAAGGAAGGGAATGGCTGGGGGAGGAGGGGAGAGCCCAGGGCCAAGCTATGATGGCCCCAAAGGCAGAAACCAATCAGCTGGCATTTTTTGTCCTTCGTTTGTGACAAGGACAAATATAGCATGAGAGGGATGTTCTGGCATGCTGGTGAATTGGATTTAAGTGAGATAGAACCATGCAGAGGATGCAGAGCCGGACCAAAGGTTCTGGAGACACAATGCCATCTTTCTTCAGCATCTTGTACAGGGCTGGGAAGTCTATGCAACACTGATAGGAGTTACCATGGGGAGAACAGGACCTCACCTACTTCCCCCCCTTACTTCCCCCAAATGAAAGCCCATCGAAGAACAAAAGAGATTTTTTCAAGACTAAATTCTGCTCTGGGGCAGCTTGAGGGTGCTGTGGAGCCACTAAATAAAGCAAAGTGGCCACCTGCCCAGAGCCTCCTCCCTGCTCCACTTCCTCCATTGCTCTCAAGTGTCCTGAGCTTTTAAGTTCCTTTTCCCTGACATTCCTAAATGAAATGTGAAGGGATTATACAGGTCTGAGTGTCTTTAAGAAATGGCAGGAGGAAATGAGCTTCCCCAGGTCTTAAGGGGAAGGGTCGACTTCCCAGGAAAGGCCGAAGTCGTGATCTTCTGGATTTGTTGTTGACATAATAGATTCTCCTCATCCAGGAAGTGGGTTGTTCTGTCAATCAGTCAGAGTGGAGAGAAAGGATGTGCCCTCGTGAGGGTCCTCCCCCAGCCCTGACAAGGGAGAAGCTTCAGTGGCAGCCTGTGCTGTTCTCACCCTGGACTGAAGCCGATTTCCTGTTTCCCCCAGAAAAAATGAAGGAAGAGAGGCTGGGGGAAATCACCTTTGGTGTCAGACACCTGTTCCGTCTCAAAGAAAAAATCAGAGCATTGTGGGCCGGTGGAAACTCCATGAGGAGGGGAGTATTTATAATTTAAATTTTAAAATTGTGTCATGTATTTTATCACATTTGATCAAAGGTATGAATTCCAATAGGCAAGTCAGCTGTAAGACTCAGGATATATTGGAAAAAAAATCCCCACATTCTACAAGCATCCATATACAAATATATGTGTATATATATATGTATGTATATATATATGGAGATAGATACATATAAGTATATCTCTGTGTGTGTGTATAATTGCATGCACATGTACCTACATCGACTCACCTTTCCTTCCACTCCCAGGTAGCCCACTTGCCCACACACGGACCTGCTAATGACAAGAAGCCTGAACCCAAAAGAAATTACTCCAGTGGTAGAAATTTCATGCATGGGGAGCTTCTGGTGCCTTTTGAAGTCATCCCACATGAGCATGGAAGCTTCACCTACATATAGGATCTGGCTAAAGACACTTCATAACAAGGTCCTTGGAGAAAAAAAAAACACTAGTATAACAGGAAATATTGTTGTTTTAACTGCTTTCAGCTTCCCCCCTTTGTCTTCAGTGTTATAAACAAGACAATTCCCCAAAGCCACATCTAATCACCGGGCTACAGAGGTCTTGGGTCAAGCAATCAGAAATGCCTCTTGGTTGAGATTAGGTAATTCAGGAGCTGGGATTTGGCATATGCTGCTGAACGGCTCCCGCTAAAGAACTTTAGCTCTGAGACAACAGGTGTCCAGATGGGACATGGGAAAGCTGTCAACATCCTGTGGAAGGGGGAGAGTCCCTTCCATGCAGGTGAACGAAGAGGGGCTCAAAAATACCCAGTGAGGCAGGTCTAATGCCCCAAATAAACCCCAGGTCCTGACTCTTAGTCATCTGCTTACCTACAAATTCTTACAACACCTCATTAGCATCATACAAATTTATATTGCTATCATTTTGCATTTGATGGTCTATGAGCTTGGATGGGAAAAATTACATTTTGGTATTATTGATTTCCTTTGTAACTATACATTTTATCTTATGCATTATTCTGAGAATCAATCAATTAATAAACATTTTTAAGAACCATGTGCCAGGCATTTTGCTAAGCATGGGGGACACAAAAAGAGACAAAAGGCAGTCCCTGCCCTCAAGGAGCTTAAAATCTAATGGAGGAGGCCATAGGTTTCATCCACCTGACTGCCAATGGGATCCATGATTCCCCAAAAAGATGAAGACCCCCTGGACTAGAGAAAATCTAGTGTGAGAATGGAGGATAGAGCATTAGACTTTTGTAGCTAGAAGAGCCTGTTCCTACAATTTCCCAGCAATGTAATCATGAGCACAAGACATCTTACTTTGATAAGAGTTATCTAGAAAATGATTTTATCTGTATTATCTACCTCACCAAATCATATATTTTAAATTGGAAGGGCTCCTAAAAGTTGTGTAGTCTCAAATTCTCATTTAACAGATAAGGAAACTGAGGCCCAGAGAGATTGGGTGATGGGCCAACTTCACATGGGTAGGAAATAGTAAGATTCAAACTCAGGTCCTTTGGCCCCAAATCCAGCACTAGGAGGTGAAGTAGATGGAGGGTCAGGACCTAGAGTGGGAAGATCTGAATTGAAATCAGGAGCAGACACTTACTAGGTGTATGATCCTAGCTGTATGAGCAAGTCACCTAATAACCTCTATCTGCCTCAGTCTCCTCATCTATGCTTTTAAAATAGGAATTATAACAGCAGTTAATTTCCATTATTGTTGCACGGACAAAATGAGATAATACTTATAAAGTATGTTGTCAATCTTAAAGCTATGAATAAATGTCATTTAATGATGATAAACACAGGGACAACTAGATGGTACAGTGGATAGAGCATTGGCCCTAAGCCAGGAGGACTTGAGTTCAAATGTGAAGTCCGATACTTAACACTTCCTAGCTGTAACCCTAGGCAAGTCACTTAACCCCAACTGCCTTGTGGGGAAAAATAATAATAAACATTATTTAATATTATATATATTTAATATTGCATATTTAATTGTGTTATTTAATTAATTTAAAATTAACTAATATTTGGTTGTTATTATAATTAATAAAATATTATTTTTCGTTATTTGGATAAAATGAAATTTAATCTATTATGATTTAGTCCATTCTCCTTACCCAAAGGAAAGGAAATGAAATCCTTCAATGAATCATTTTGCACTTCAGAATAAGACAGTGCATACTTCCCAGTCCCATGCTGCTATGAAAGGGTTAATGTTAATCATATAAATCAGTCCTTGTCTGCTGGGGTATAGTATGCTCAGTATACAAAGCTCAGTTACAATATACATAGTGATATATATAACAGGGATAGAAAGAGAGGGAAAGAATGAGGAAAAAAGAAGGAAAAGTGTGCTCCTTTAGATGCTATTCAAGGACTTGAGGGACTTTCCAATACTCTGCATCCTTCTGATAAGCAACCATTTCTTGGAGATGACTTATCATAACTTTCAAGAGTACTATCTGCTGAGATATGGGCAATGTGTATATTGTAGCTAAAGATCAGACCAAACATGCTTAAGTTCCATGACAGGAAAGGACAATTAGAAAATCCATGAATTGCAGCTTTGCTTATATTTCCTTTGTCAAGATTAATCCTTGTTAGTTTAAGCAATGGCTTATGTTGGCCACAGGTGTCACATGAACATTTTAGTTAACCTTGTCTCCCTAGAGTGAACTACAGTGTGTGTGAAATGAAAACATATTGGCAGGAATTCAAGCACATTTTCATTTGTTCATGATCACTTCTGACCTGCATCAAAACATAATTCCTTAAAACAAATAACTAATCTTGAAAATGAAAGTACAAGTAGAACCATAATGCTTCCTAGAACAGGAACTATATCTTATCATCCAAACTTTGTATCTTGCCCAGTGACAAGCACAGTTATGTAAACATAAGACATTTCTTTTTTTCCCTTGGGATTTTGAAGCGATTATAAGCTTTTATCCATATTTTGCCACAGATGTGAAAGCACTTCTTGGAACGTTCCTAAGTCATCAATAACAGTAGGACTGACTGATACGACAGTGATCTGAAGCTGACAAACATTTTAGGAATAAGTAAACATTCTTTGTCACTGTTGGTTATAATTTTTGTTGTTGTTCAGTCATTCTCAGTTATGTCCTAACCCCTTTTGAGGTTTTCTTGGCAAAGATCCTATTGTAGTTTATAATTGTATTCTCTGGCTCATTTTACAAATGAGAAAACTGAGGCAAACAGAATCAAGTGACTTGGCCAAGATTATGACTATTTGAAAAAAAAGGTTTTAGTAAGAATTTATGTTTGAGCATCAATACCAGCAATTAAATTTGCTTGATACTTATATTTTAGTTAATTACTTTTATTTTATTTATTTTTTATTTATTTATTTTTTTTTTGCTAAGGCAATTGGGGTTAAGTGACTTGCCCAGGGTCACACAGCTAGGAAGTGTCTGAGATCAGATTTGAACTCAGGTCCTCCTGACTTCAGGGCTGGTGCTCTATCCACTGCGCCACCTAGCTGCCCCTAATTACTTTTAATACACAAAGTCTTAATCAATGTTAAATCAAATCTGTTGAACTTATGAATTTTCCAATTGTTCTTGTTACAAACATTTACTACCATTAGAGACAGCTTCATGTGCAAAATGAAGCTGAGAATTAAAGCACTTCTTTCCAAAATCAAACACCATTTTTTTCTTAATCATCTGAATATTTTGGCTAAAATTATTTTCTGCACCATATGACCAAATCAACTACAGCATCATCATAGAATAATGACAGTCAACAGATTAATTACATCTTGCAAAGAATGCTGGGCTCTAGAGCCAAAGGAATGAGTTCAAATCTCACCTCTGGTACTTAATTTACCTATGAGGTCTTAGGCAGTCTACTTAAGCTCCTTGGATCTCTATTTCCTTTTCTGTAAAATAAGTAAATGTAAATGAGTAAAAATTAGATCAGGTGGGCTCTAAGGTCCCTCCTCTTTCTAAAAATTGTAATTCTATAATTTTAAACTACTTAGTCTGCAGAATCAAAACACCAAATACATTTCCTACAGTTCAGTGATGAGTAACTAGTCTTCAGATGATATCCAGATATTCAGTAAATATTAAGTTTTCTGAAATAGTACACTGGTGAAAAAAAAATACTGGCTCCATAGTCAGAAGACCTAAATTCAATCCCAACTCTGACATTTGTCAGAGCCTTTGTGACTATGGATGGGCATGTCACTTAACCACCATGGGTCTCAGATTACACATCTATAAAAGGAGGGAATTAGAATAGATAGCTTCTCTGGTCACTTCCATATCTATTTCTATGACTCAATCTGCATATTATCAGTTAGTCTAGGCTTCAAAAAGATAACTTTTCTATAATTTCTTGTGGCAATAATCTGTTTCTGATTAACTATCATTTATTTCTATAATTAAATCTACATGAACCAACCATGTATCTGATGACATTCTTGTAGATATACTATTGGTTGATTTCATGTATATATTGCCCAAATAGGTCTTTTTGAATTCCACCCTTCAGTCACAATTATTTCCATGTCATGTACAGTCAATTCTTTATTACTACAGTGAAATGATGTTCATTGTTCCAAAATCTGTAAATCTGTTTATGTTCTTAGAATAGCTATCACTGCTTTTCTACCTTTTTGATGAGAAAGTAGTATTGCTGTTATTACTGTTATTATTGTGATTATCATCAATCTTGCTGCATATTCCTCTGTTAGGAGTAAGGAAATCTTTTTTAAAAATAAACATTTCATTATTTAAATAAGGTTAATATCTTTTTTTAAATTCCATCTAGTATCAAGTAACATTAGTCAGAAAACAAAATAACTTGAGAAATAGTACTCAATTGACAGTGGATGGAAAATCATTTTAATTTCATAGCAACACAGATCTAAAAAATTGCAAGTATAGATTTTGCATCAATTTTTTTTGCATCAAATATTTTTAACACAAATATAACATTAAAAAATAATACTATGTCTCTATATTGAACATTTGGCCAAAGAAAACCAATCTTCAGATTTTAATAATCAACATTGCATTTTCCCCCAAGATTGCACTTTGTAACATATTATGCCAGGCAATCCCTTATTTAACTTTTGGATGACCTATAAATGCATCATTTCATTCTACCATCAATCTAAAACTACTAGGGGACTAGTCTGAGTCAGACAAGCCACAATTCTCTGATATATACCTTCATGATATGTACTATCTATCCCTACAGTTATTTGTATCCATATTCATCTCCTATATAAGTGTAAAGAAACTTGATGGTTTTCCAAAAGGGAAAATAATCATCACAAAGAAGGGACTTTAGAAACCATCTAGTCCCACCTTTCCATATTATAGTTGAAGAAAGTGATATTGAAGAAAGAGAAAATGGATAATATAACCACAATCACTCAACTTAATTGTTACTGGGGCAGAATTAGATGACCTCCCTCTAAAATACCTCTCTGCACCAACATTTTATGATCCTAGTTCATATATTTGAAAGGGCAACTAGGATAGTTGTTAAAAATAATGATATGTGGCTGAATTTAGAGCACTGAAAAGTGTATGTTCCAGAAATTCCTCTAGATTAGGCATTCGATGCCTACCATGGTGAGAATGCAAGAAACTGGGTGCTTTTAAGTGGCAAAGACAGCAATAGAAAATACTACCTGAAGAAATTAAGAGGGTAGCAAGATAATCAGCCTAAGATAATCAGAAAGCAAATATATTTCTAACAGAAGAACACAAGATATAGAAGAAAAATATTAAACAGCAAACATTTGTCATGCAAGTAGCTTATGGGGAACTTGGGGATGGAAAGGTTGATAGTAAGACATCAACAAAAAATAACAGCTCACAAATTCATTAGAGTTATAAAGCATTGTATGCAAGATCTGAAGAAATTCTTTACCCAAAGGGGAGACTTCATGAAGGGCAAATTGAGCTTTAAAAGATGAATAGAAATTTGACAGGCAAAAAAGGGGAGAAATTATGTTCCAGGTTTAGGAACAATCAGAGAAAGTATGAGAACATGGACCATATTTGAGGTCAGAAAGTCAAAGAAGACTGGAATCATAGATTTGTAGCTTAAAGAGACCTCAGAGGCTACCTAATTCAGTCTCCACATTTTATATGTCACCAGGCAGGTGAAATAACTGGTTTGAGACCACACAAGAAATTTGCATCAGTGGTGGAATTTGAACCCAGAAAGTACTTTTTTAGTTTGGCTGAATGTTAGACTGCATGGATGAAGAGTAATATGAGATACAGCAGATGATACAGTATAATGCTTGGGGAAGGGGAAAGCAAATACCTACGGAGTTTTCATTAAATCTGTTTTTTTTTCTTGTTAGTCTAGAGATAAAAGGCTTAGAAATACACAATCTACTTGTGTGCTAAGTCCCTGCTCTCAAAAAGCTTACATACTTTCTAACAAGCCAACAGATAAAAGTGATTTCTCCTTCCTCAAATTTCTTACAGCATTTTTTCATCACCCCTTTGCATTTATCACATTTTCTTCAATTGAAGATGAACATGCAGGATGTGCCAGATGTGCCTGAGTACATACACAATTGTCTTCAAAAAATTGCTACTTTGTGTTTCACTCTGTATTGTTTAGCTGTAAATTTTTTCTAAATTATATTTGGTTATATTTTAGTATGTTTAGTTTGCCGAATGAATATAATCTCCTTTATAATTGAGTGTCTGATTAACTTTCACCTTTAAATAAAATAAAATTTTCTGATATTCACCCTAAGGAATGTACTATCTCTATAATTATTTGTATCCCTATCCATTCCCTCTATAAGTGTAAACTTTACTTGAAAGCAACTATCTTTGTGCCATAGCTGCTTGTGATTCCCCATCTTCTAACATCATGTTTTGCACATTACAGATGTTTGATAATTTTGGAAGCTGAATGAAATTGTGTTCCTAAAGAAAAAGAAAGAGACAATGGAGTGAAAGCTGGGTGTGACCTCAAAACACCTGAGTTTAAGTCTCAGCTCTTTTGCTTACTACCTGTGTGACCTTAAGCAAATCATTTAACTTCTCAGCCTCAGTTTCCTCATCTGTAAAATAAAGTCATTGGAGAGTTTAATGATCTAGTGTCTTCTCTAACTCTAAATCTACAATCTTCTATTAAATCCAAGAAAGGTACTTCCTAATGAGACTCTTCCTTTCCTGTAGTCCTGCCTTCCTTCTCGGGGAGAAATTTGGGAGTCCCTCCTTTTTTCAATGGCTGCTGGCTGCTCCTCACCTGAGCATCAAGGGTGTACATGTTAAACAATTTATTGTAAGAACACGTTGACAGATCAGAGGAAGCTCAGAGAACGGCTGCAACAGAAATGTCGTAAGGGGTTGTGATGGACTGATTTATGAGATTCGAGTAATAAAACTAAGTACAGAATGTTACAGCGTGGGCAAACATGTTGTAGGTTGGGTGGGAAGGGGGTGGGAAGAGAAGAAAACTCTTCCAATTTATGTAGACATCGGTACCGACTCTTAATTGCTCTAGAGGGTGAAGAGGGCACGGAGTTGGGGGAAGGGATTTGGGGTTTTAAAAATATTCAGCCCACTCTTCCCCTCAGTATCCTAAATAATGTTTAACAGAGTATACTCTTCCTGTATTTATTCTCACACGTTTTCTTCTCAAGAGACCCAGTTCCAGAAGCTAAGATGCTTAGCCTTAAAAAAAAAAGAAGACTTAAGAAGGATATAGTAGATAGAAGTAGATAGTAGATTAAGTATTTGAAAGATTCTCGTATGGATAAAGGGTTAGTCTGGTTCTGTTTGGCCCCCAATGAGTGAAAACTATAGATCAAAAAAAGAAATCAAAAAAAGGGAATGATGTGTTCAAAAATATTTCTAGGAGTTCTTGAAATGAAAAAGGGTGCAATTTCTGAAAAAAAAATCAGGATGCATTTATTTAATTGAATATTATTGTACCTTTAAAAGTGACAGGAATTTTCAAAAATTTATATAAAATTTATATGAGTGAAGTGAGCAGAACCTGGAAAACAACAAAAATGTAAAAGAAAAATAAGAAAGACTTGAAAAACATAAGAATTCTCTTTTTAAATTTTTTTATTAATACTTTTTATTTGCAAAACATATGTATGGGTAATTCTTCAACATTAACCCTTACAAAGCTTTCTGTTACAAATTTTCCCCCCTACTCCTCACCCTTCCCCTAGATGGAAGGATATCCACTACATTTTAATTATGTTAAAATACTTGACAAATCGAATATACGTATACATATTTCCACACATCATTTTTGTGCAGGAAAAATCATATCTACAAGAAAGAATAATCAGATAAAGGAAATACAATGCAAGTAAATATCAATAGAGAGCATGAAAATGATATGTTGTAGTCCACATTTCACATCCCTCTCTCTGGGTATATATGGCTTTCTTCACTGAACAACTGGAACTGGTTTGAAGCATTTCATTGTTGAAGAGAGCCATATCCATCATAATTGATCATCATATAGTATTGTTGTTGCCGTGAATAATGGTCTCCTGGTTCTGCTCATTTCGCTCAGCATTAGTCCATGCAAGTCTTTCCAGGCCTCTCTGAAATCGTCCTGCTGGTTGTTTCTCACAGAACAATAATATTCCATAACATTCATATACCATAATTTATTCAGACATTAATTGATGGGCATCCATTCAGTTTCCAGTTTCTAGCCACTACAAAAAGAGCTGCCACAAACATTCTTGCACATGTGGGGCCCTTTCCTTCTTTTAAAAACATAAGAATTCTCATTGATGTAATGACTATCCGTGATTCCAGAGAAGTGATTACAAATCATTTCCTACATAGAAGTGCTACCCACCTGCTGATAGAGAAGTGATGGATTTAAGATATAGAAGAATACATAAGCTAAGGGTTGAATTTCTTTTTTTTTAAACAAAAGGAGAATTGAACAAAGGCCAGGAAGAATCACAGAAAAAACAGAAGAGTTTGAAGGCTGCTTGTTGAAATTATTGTATGCTTGGACATATAAGCAAGCTTTACAAGGTAGAGAGTCACAGTTTCATGTATAAGCCCCTCTTTCTGATCTGTTATATGTATAGAAATAATCATCTATTTATTTGTTTGTCAAATTCAATATTAAATAAAATTTAAAAAGAAGAAAAAAGAATCAACCTATTTAAGAAGCATCATTAAATTGTTAAATAAATTAATAAATGATTAAATTGTTTAAATAAGGGTCAAACTCGTTTGCCTTGCATTCCTCAGTATGATGCCAGTCCTATCTCTTTCCAGCTAGTTTTCATATCAAACAATGTAGATGTATAATAGCTTCTTGCAAATCTTAAAAGTTCTATAGAAATATCAAAAATGCTTATGATAAAATTCCCCCCCATGTTCTCTGTGCTCCAAACAAACTGAAATAATCCCTATTAATTCAACATTCCATGACCTTTCCTTCTTCTCTGACTATCCTGTCTCCAAGCCTCTGTTTATCCATACCTGTGCCTAAAATGGCCTCCTTCCTCCCTTTACCTGTAGAATACCAACCTATTCTTTAAGTCTCACTTAAGTACCACATTCTTCCTGATCCCCTATTGTCATGAGTGACCTTACCCATGAAACTCATATAGTCCTTTGCCTTATACTTCTTGGCTCACACACTCCATAGGTTTCAGTAGATCTATGAATCTCTCTGACATGGCCACCTCCCAGTCATACCTTCTTTTCCTGTGTGATTCCTATCCCTGTCTTCTCACCAGTGTTGCAATCTTTTTTCTTTTGCTCTTTTAATATTGGGAGGATGCCAATATAGTATTCATCTATCTATGTTATCTCTTTTTGTTGATATATGATTAGCCCATGTCTTTTTTTCCTAGTTATACATATCAATCAATCAGTTACTAAGCATTTTAAGTACCTACTATGTGTCAGATAGGTGGTGCAATGGATAGAGAGCAGGCCCTGGAGTCAGGAAAAATAATATTTCTTAGTTTAAATCTGGACTCTTCCGAGCTGGGCAAGTCATTTAATCCTATTTGCCTCAGTTTAATCATATGTAAAATGAGTTGGAGAAGGAAATGACAAACCACTCCAGTATCTTTGCCAGGAAAACCTCAAATGGAGTTATGAAGAAATGGTCTTAACTGAAATGAATGAATAACAACAGTTATGTGTCAGGCCTGTGAGAAGTGCTAGGGATATAAAGAAAGGTAAGATTACTCATTTTCAAAAAACTCATAATCTAATGGGAGTCACAATATGCAAGTAACTACAAACAAGATTCAAAATAAATTGGAAATAATCAATAGAAGGAAGGCATTAGAATTAAGAAGAGGTTTCTAGTAGAAGATGGGCTTTTAGCTGGAACTTGAAGAAAGCCAGGAAGCAGAAATGAGGAAATGGAGTATTCCAGGCAAGGGGGCAGTCAGTGAAAATGCCTGAAATTGAGAGAGTTGGAGGGCCTTGTGAAAGGAACAGCAAGTTAGCCACTATCACTGGGGTAAAGAATATAGGAGACGGCGAGATGCTTATAAGGTATAAGAAAACTGTAAGAGGCTAGTATTACGATTTTATATTTAATTCTAGAAATCTTTGAGGAAGTCCTTTTTAAAAATCACTTTTCTTTTAAAGTTAATGCTAATAAAATGCTGAAATATACTTCCATCCTCTGTGCATTTTTTCATTCCCTTTTGAGTCCCTTATAAGGGAACTTACATCCTCCAGAGATCTTGAGGCTAAGAATAACAAAAGTTCCAGAGAGAAAGTCACCGATTTACTTAGCAATGATGCTATCTTCTTCGTATCCATCTTGGAATGAGACTACTTATGGAGCAAATGCTGTCATGAGTTCAATTTAACCCTTCCATTCCCCCAATTATCACCTCTTGCTCCCTTATATTTAAGTGACTCAAAATCACTTTCTCCTGAAGCAAACTTCCTTTCTACCTCTTTCTGTATTCTCATTCTTTCTCCTCCATAATCCATACCCTCTTCTGCCCTCACTTTTCATTGTGCCTTTTGGTATCTCAATTCACTTGCTGAATTAGAGTAGATTATTCATTAGAGTTAAAGATGTTTCTGAACTAGTGGACCTTTATTCTAGATCTCTTCATCTCACACTCTTTCTATCTTTAGCAGAACCCAAATCACACATATTGACTACAACTACACAAATTCAATAGAAGTTCTTGCCCAAACAAAATCAATGCAACTAAAATAAGAAAGTTATGGAGGAATCTCTCTTTATCACTGATAAAATTCTCACATCTCTATTTGTTAAGGAACTGACACAAATTTATAAGACGAAGGTTCAAATAAGAAAATTTCAAAGCAATTAATACAGTGGTTAGCATTTAATAGGTGCTTAGTACACATTTATTCTCTTCCTTTCCTTCATTCCCCAATTAAAAAAAAAAGTTGTTAAACTTTTGAATTGATTACAAATTATCAATAATCATTTGAAAAATTCTTCAAACTGCAATTTTTTTTTACTTTTTGCTGAGGCAATTGAGGTTAAGTGACTTGCCCAGGGTCACACAGCTAGGGAATGTTAAGTGTCTGAGACCAGATTTGAACTCAGGTCCTCCTGACTTCAGGGCTGGTGCTTTATCCACTGCCCCACTAGCTGCCCCAAACTGCAAATTTAAAGAAAAATACACTGATATTACATTGAGCTATCTTTATCTTTTGCCTATTAAATTGAACAAGATAACAGGTAAAAACAATCAATATTGAAGGGGCCATGGAAAAATAGACACACTATTTACTCTGTTGATAAAGCTTTGAATAAGGTTAATCATTCCAGAAAACAATTTAGAATTTCAGAAGAAAAGCAACAAAATTGTTCATGATTTTGATTATTAATCCAGTTACTAGGTTTACGCATTTAGGGGAGTCTACAACAGAAAGGAACCATATATGCTAAAATATTCATTGCAGCATTATTTGTAGTAGCCAAAAAACTGGAAATGTCCAGAAATAATATGCACTGAAAGGAATGATATGAAGAATTTGAAGAAACCTGGGAAGACATGAGTTGCAGAAGGGTGTCATCAACAGTGGGATGTACCTGAAGTCAGTGGCATCTAGTAAATGTCATCTGACTCTTATTATCATGAGACCTTGCATTAGTCACATAACCCTCTAAGAATTAACTTACTCATCTATAAAAGGGAGCTATTTATATATGGAGTATCTATATCACAGGATTGCTGTGAGACTTAAATGAGAAAATGTGTATAAAGCACTTTACAAGCCTTAGAATTCTATGTAACTGTGGCAGTGAGGTAGCACAATGGATAAGACATTGGATAGGAATGGATGGCCTTGGCATTAGGAAGACCTGAGTTCAAATCCAACCTCAGATACTTCCTAGCTCTGTGACTCTGGACAAATCACTTAAAAAAATACTACATATCTGTTAGTAGAAAATAATGAAAAGAATAGTGAGAATAAAAAACATTATAAAACAAAGTTTAAATGGAATAAAAATGCTGAATGGCAATTTGATATTCAATGTAAATGAAAGATTTTTAGGAAGCCCTGATCAGTTCAAGTTTCCTTGCCCTAAAAAACAGAATATGGTTGCCACTGTCAGATCTCTGAAACATCCTGAAGAATGGAAGAGGTATCACACAGATGGAGAAGGACAAGTGTCTTGATTCCTCACTCCCCAAACTCAAAAAGGAGCCTGTGAATCTATTGGCCAGGAAACCTGATTGGCAATTTTAGAAAAAATTTGGAATATATTAAAGAGAGGGCTAGTGAACATCTAGAAAGGCAGATGATGATCATAAAGAGCCAATTGGCTTTAGCAAGAATATATCATGTCTGTCTAATTTCATTTCTTTCTTTCTTTCTTTTTGACAAGGTATACCAACTGGTGAGGAGAATGGTACTAAGACAGTTTAACTAGACTTTAGTGAAGGATTTGTGATATTCTTTTGGAAAAGTGGAGCAGCATGGGCTAGATGATAATAATTAAATTTAGAATGTATTGAATAGCAAAACCAAAAAGTGTAATTGTTAATGGTTTGATATATTAACTTGTAAGAAAATATCTAATAGTGTGTGTGTGTGACCAGAGAAACTAAACATTTTCATCAATGACTTGTAAAAAAACATAGGCAATATAGATATCATATCTGCAGTACTCCAAAAATTTTTGTGATAGCAAGTGCACTGACAGAATCTAAAAAGACCTTGACAGATTAGAATCGGGATGAACCTAACAAAGTAATAGTTAATAGAGATAAGTTCTAAATTTCCCATTTGGGTTTCAAAAGTCCTTTTTACAAACATAAGATAGTGAAGAAATATCCCATCAGTTGTCCTGAAAAAGATCTGGAGGTTTTAGGGAGCTGCCAGCTCAGTATAAGCTTATTGTGGAGTGCGACAGTTAAGTAGCTAATGCTGCATTAAATAACTGAATTAAAAGAAGCATAACTCCTGTAAATAAGTTTTTGCCCTAGTTAAATCTCATTTGTAATATTTCATCAATTCTCCACACTATATTTTAGGAAGAACAGTCATGAGTTGGAAGGTACCAGAGGAGGCCAATCAGAATCATAAAGAGCTTCAAGATCATGCATATAAAAATGAATTTTAAAGATGATTCTGTTTGCCCAGAAGAAGACTCATAGGGTAACCTAATATCTGTCTTCAAGTAGTTGAAGGCCATCATGAAGAATGAGAATTAGATTTTTCTACTTAGTCCAGGGGTCAGAACTAAGAGAAGGTAGTAATAAAGAGGCATATTTAGGCTTGTCATAAGGAGAAGCCTCCTCCTGATAATTATAACTGTTCAAAATTAAAAAGAGGCAAAGAAACTACCTCTGAGGATCAGGGGTTCCCTCTCAATGGAGGTCTTCCATCCATCAACATCTATTAAGCATATAGATACAAAGAATGATACTATTCCTACTCTAAAAGGACTTCATTCTAATGGAGGAGATGAGCATATTTATTGGTATATTAAATATACCATAAATATAAAGAATAATCACAAAATAGAAGAGTGGGTATTAGCAGTTCCCTGGATTAGGAAAAGATCCATTCTTTATATGTTTGTGTAAGGTATACACACACACATACACATACACATACACATACATATACACACACACACACACACACACACACACACACACACACACACCATGCTTAATGAATGGTTATTGCAGAGGCAGCTGTTGTAGCACACTAGAGCGCTAGATCTAGAGTGGGAAAGATCTGAGTTCAATTCCAGTCTCAGACATTTACTAGCTAGCTGTGTGATCCTTGTTGAGTTGCTTAATTGCTGTTTGCCTCATGTTTCTCAACTGTAAAGTGGGTGTGATAATAATAACACTTAGCTCCCAGAGTTGCAGTGAAGATTAAAAGAGAGAATATTTTTAATATGCCAGGACTTAGCATAGTGCCTGTACATAATAGGTGCTTAATAAATGCTTCCTTCCTTGTAAACCTTGAATAATGTCAGTTTTAGATGATTAATATCAAAATACACCTCCTTTCTCTTAAAGAAAAGTAAACTATAAGACTGAAATTTTACATGTACTTCAAGTCAATTGCTATATTAGATGGGTGTGCTCAAATGCTTATTTAAGGGAAGGTATTTTGGAAATTTGTTTATTTAAAAGTAACATAAAAAAGAATCCATTAAAATATATTTAATGACTTTCTCAGGCCTTTTTTTTTTTTTTTTTTTTTTTTGCTTTTGCTGAGGCAATTGAAGTTAAGTGACTTGTCCAGGGTCACACAACTAGGGAATGTTAAGTGTCTGAGACCAGATTTGAACTCAGGTCCTCCTGACTTCAGGGCTGGTGCTCTATCCACTGCACTACAGAGCTGCCCAGCCTCATTTTTTTTCTTCTAATCTTTCTGTTGTTTTGTGCACTATTCACCAACCCTTCCTCCTGGATACTTGATTTCCCCAATTATCTTTCCTTTTGGTTCCTCTACTACCTCTGTGTCCTTTCCTCTTCATTTTTTTTTTTTGCTTTTTGGCTGAGGCAATTGGGGTTAAGTGACTTGCCCAGGGTCACACAGCTAGGAAGTGTCTGAGACCAGATTTGAACTCAGGTCCTCCTGACTTCAGGACTGGTGCTCTAACCACTGCGCCACCTAGCTGCCCCCCTCTTCATTTTCTTTTGCTAGCTCACCATCCATCCCCAAATCCTTAAGCATCTGGTGTATATCAAGGATGTTTACCAAACCTTCTTCTCACTCTAAGTTTTCTCCTTTTGAAGATCTCACCCAGTTCTTTGGATTCAATTATCGTTTCTATATGGATAACTCCCCAATTTATATAATTTATATAACCAGCCCTGTCTTACATGAATTCTAAGCCCAAATTGACAGTGCCTCCTGGACTTCTTTCCATTTGGAAACCTCATCAGCATTTCAAAATTAACGTGTTCAAAATAAAACTCATCTTTTCCCCTAAGCCAAAGCTCCCTCCAAATTTCCTTGTTTCTACAAAGGGCACTACTATGCTTTAAAGCATCCAAGCTCATAACCTCAGAGTCATTCTTGACGCTTCTTCCTTACTTACTTCCTTACACCTGATGTCCAATCAGGTGCAAAGTCCTGCTGATTCTACCTCTATCACATCTCTCACATCTAACTCCTTGTTTCAACACACATAGCCATAACCTTAATTTAGGCTTTCTTTCTGTCTCACCTAGACTCCTCTTTTTTCTGCTTTCTCCCAGTGTATTCCTGTTCTGATTCATTTTCCACCCAGTTATCCCTCACATTTCCCTCCTAAAAAAAAAAAATCTTCCTAAGACAGAAATCTGACTATGTTACTCTCTTACCTCAAAAATCTTCATTAGCACCCTATTGACTCTGGGATAAAATACAAGATTCTCATCCTGATGTTTAAAGCCACCATGATCTATCTCCAAACTGCCTATTTTAGACTATTTCCTTTCACAAACACAATGATTCTGCCCAATTGGGCTGTTAGACTTTCCTTGAGCAAGATAGACCATCTCCTGCCTTCAGAAATTTTCCTAAGCTATTCCCTGTACCTGGAATACTCTCTCTCTTCCTCTCCACCTCTCAGAATCCTACTCTTCATTTTAGGCTCAATCCTTGTGCCACTTCCTCCCTGAAGCTTTCCTTGATCCCCCAGTTATTAACACTCTCCCACTTCTCAAATGGACTTGTACTCACTTATCTGAATCCATCTCAAATTCCACTGGGTACAATATAAATACCCTAAGGGCAGAGACAATTTCCTCTATTGTCTCTATTCCCCAGTACACTAGTATGTTCCCTTGTTCATAGTTTGAGTTTTTTAATGTAGAATTAAAATCCCTAGAGAGAGAACTGATGAACTCTGAATGAAAATTAAAGCTTTTTTCCACTTTGTTTTTCCTGTGTTTTTTGGGGGGCAGGGCAGGGCAACATGGTTAATATGAAAATGTTTTATACGACTTAGATTTATAATGAATATCATATTGCTAACTCTCTCAATGAATGGGAAAGTACTAGAGGGAAGGAGAGAAATTGAAAATAAAAATGAATGGATGGATGGATGAATAAAATGTTGGATTGAATTATTAAATAAACCTAATTTTACCTTCATGGTATTTTTTTTGCTTATGCACATTGTGAATATCCTGAGTCAGACTGATCACATTTCCTATGAAATGATGTTTTTGAATCTTTTTGGACACATGAAGAAACTGACCCTTCCAACTTCTTTATTTGTCCTACCAACCTTCAGAGTCACCTACTTAGCTGAAAATGCTTTAGTTTTTTTCTTTTGTAATAGTAGCAGTAACAATAACAATATTATGCAGTGCCCCAAAAGTCTTAGTGCAATTTAAAGCTGTTAAAAGTCTGTATTTTAGAAAAATTACAACTAGGTAAAATGCACTGAAGAAGGAAATGGCAAATATCTTTGCCAAGAAAACTTCAAATGGGGTCACAGTCAGAAATTACTGAAGCAACTGAAGAATAGTAACAATTTTTTTTTTTACAGAATCTTACAATTTGTGAAACAGTTTTCAGATAGGACCTCATTTGGTTCAGTTCTTCTAGAAGTTAAGTAAATCACTACACTGGTCTTTGGACAAAGACCTCACACTCAGAAAGCCAAGAATTAAGTCAATGTAAATAGATGATCTAAGAATTTTATTGTTCTTAATATTTTCTGTTCAGGGATACACTGGTATATATAATGGATATATTGTATATATCAACTCTTGGGATGATATAGATAGGATACATGTTAAAATTGATTACCATTGCCTCCATCAGTTTCTTTACTTCTCCAGAAGGGCAGAAGACATCTCTCACTGAGCCAATGATGGTGTCAGAGTCTCAAGCAATATGATCTTAAGGCCAGTACAAGAGGAAGAGGATCAATGATTATTAGAGTGAATCTCTCCAAACTCAGCAGCCAGGTTCATGCCAGGCTCTACACCTTCCTCCCAATTCTGTATGAGTACATCTGAGTTGTCTCATGCAATCAGGAAGATTGGCAGTGTGGGATGAAAGCCAGGTGTTTCATAGGGAGGAGTAGGGTTGATCTCAAACATGTCTGGTTGGTTTCCTGATCCTGATGTAGCAGGTAGGTGCCAATCAACAAGGAAGCAGGAAGTTTTTAGTGAGGAAGATTCCAGACATGCAGGAGTCCAAAGAAGGGACAGTAAAGCAGTGGTGGTAGGCAAGAAGAGAGAGATTGTCTAAATCAGAGACAACTTGTTGCAAGAAAGGTTAGGTCCAGAACCATAGACATACCCAGAACCAAAGATCATACTTGTTTGTCTTTATCCATGTATATCACAGAGCCCAAGTTTCCCCCATCTCATAATGAAGCATCAGCATAAGACTTTTGTCCTAAAGAACTTATCCTAGTCCTAATCATCTTTTCTGTATTCACATGGCCTCCCCTCTGGATCAATTTCTTATAATTTCTCAGATTGATTTTTACAGTGGCCTAATTGATTTCCTTATTTCCATTTTCTCCTTCCTCCCATCCATCCTCTACACAACTGCCGAACTGATATTCTTAAAAATATCTGACCATGTAACTGTCCAGTTCAAAAAGGGCCTTTGACTTCTACTTGTTTCTAGGATAAATTAAAAACTCCTCCATTTGATTTATAAGGACCTTCACAATCTAGCTCTAGCCTATCTTTGTAGTTTTATTCTACTTTGTTCATTCTAGGTTCTGGCCAACAAGCCTGCTTGCTCTTCTCCTTACACAGTATTCCACATCCCAGGACTTTATTTCCCATCCTTATAAATCCCTCTCTCCTCACCTTCACTTCAGGCAAAGAATTCTTAACATCCTTAAGAGTGTAGGTCAAGTACTACCTTCTATAAAAATCATATTAGGATTCCCTGGGTCCTACTGCCCTTCCTAATCAAAATAACTTTGCTTTTACTTTGCATTAATTTACACATACACATGTTTTTTCCATCAAATGTATGACCCAGGGTCATACAGCAAGTGTCTGAGACTAGATTTGAACTCATGATTCCAGGACTGGGACTCTATCCACCGTGCTACCTAGTTGCCCCTAGAATGTAATGTTCTTGAGAGCAAGGATTGTTTCTTTTTTTTTTTTTTGGATATCTCCAGCTCTTACCCCCTTACCTGGCATATCAATCAGTCATTGAGTATTTAAGTGCCTGCAATCTTCCAGACATACAAAAACATCTTAGATGCTTAATAAGTGCTTGTGGAATGAATGAATGAATGAATGAATGAATGAATGAATGAATGAACAAATGAATTTGTATCTGTCTTATTCCTTTATTAGAACATAAGCTGCAAGGTACAAAATCATATCCTATCTAAAACCTTCCCTAAAATTTGTATATGCTCTGTCCATAGGAATGTTTCATAGATGTTGAATTGAAAAACAATGATTCCTTTCTTAGAAATAAACAGAGTCCTAAATTCCTTATGATTTAAACTAAAACTCCAAAATAACATTGATTTTAGGGGTCATTCAGCAATTGCCTCTTTATCTAACTATTGTCTCTATTGTTGGAACTTCATTTTAAAATCTACAAACCCATTGTCCTTTCAACAGTACAATGCTACCTCCCTTTTCCCTCTTTGAACTTCTATTAAAGTTGAAGTTTTGTCCTCATTTTGGCATTTAATCATGTAATTAAATCATAATGTATTTCCTGAGTGTGTTCATTAGTGACATTAGAGTCTAAGGTCCTTGAGGACACAACTATATTTCTTGCTACTTGAAAACCTATATAATGCATCCCAAATACAGTTCTTTCCTTCAAACCACTGAATTCTTCCATCTGTCTTTCTTCTAACCTGGAATTTATCTAGTCAAACTAATCATATTTAAAAATCACTTCCATCATGTCCTTTCTCTTTCTCAAGAACCATCTGCCCAATATGCCAACTCTTAACTCTTCTGCCTGGCTTTCTAATCCCTCCACAACCTGGCCCCACCTTATCTAACATGCCTTAGTTCTCACTAATCTTCAATGCAATCCTCTCTGGTAGCCCTCCTGGTCTCCTCCCATCCCACAAACATGCTACACTCACTCCTGCTTTCGTGCCTTTGCTTGTGCTCTCTCCTCTCTCTCTCTCTCTCTCTCTCTCTCTCTCTCTCTCTCTCTCTCTCTCTCTCTCTCTCTCTCTCTCTCTCTCTCTCACACACACACACACACACACACACACACACACACGATTCTCTCTCTTTTCCACTTATCCCAAGTCTGATGCTGTTCTTCAGCGGGGGAGAGATCAAACCCTACATTCTCCATGAAGCAAAAACAAAAACAAAAACAAAACCAAACTTGCCTTCTCCTTCCTGAATGCCTTCTCAAATTGCTCAAACCCACATTCAAAGGACCAGAATCCCCAAACCGGAAGGAATCTTAGAAGTCACCTATTCCCAATTCTTCATTTCACAGGTAAGAAAACTGAAGACCAAGGAAATTGTGACTTCTTTTTTTAATTCTGTCTCCTGCTTTCCTTCAGTACTCAGCTCAAGAACCATCTTCCATGAGAAACCTTCTGTCTCAACCTTCTCTCCTCTACACACACATAAATACAGTGCTGGTGCCTTATTCTGAGATCAGCTTCCATTTATATTATATTTATTAAACAGCTAGTTGGTACAATGCATTAGGCTCTAGACACTGGAGTTAGGAAGACTTGAGTTCAAATTCTGCCTTGGATACTTATGACTCTTGAGCACTTAAATATTTCAGCTTCAGTTTCTGTATCTGTAAAGTGGGAGCAATAATAGCACCTATCTCATAGAATGCTATGAGGAGATAAAGTACTTTGTTAAGCTTAAAGTGTTATATGAGTTAACTATTATTATATAGCTTACATGTATAATTTTTTGCATGTTGTATCCCTCATTAGAATGTTAGCTCTTTAAGGGCAAGGACCATATTTTTTCCTTTCTTTGTACCCCCAGGACTTAGGACAGTGCTTGGCATATAGTTAGTACTTAATAAGTGCCTGGTGACTGACTAACTTCTTACAGTCATATAGATTATAAACATCAGGATTTGAACCCAAATCATTGTTGTTTGAACATCCAAACATATTATTCTTTTAACAATATCACGTTGCCTCCCTTTTCCCTCTTTTAACTTCTATAAAAGTTGAAGCTATGTCTTCATTTTGGCAGTTAATTATGTAATTAAAACACAATAAATTTCCTAAGTGTGTGCAATAGTATCATTAGACTCTAAGCTCCTTGAGAGCACAACTATATTTCTTGCTTTTTCTACCTGTCCTACAGTGTTCAGCACATAAGAAGCATTATTCAGTGCAGAGCCTCCTCAGAAATACTGAGTTAACCTCCTTTTTCTTCCTTCTTGTGAAACTTTAATCAATCTACAAACATTTATTAAGCACTTACTATGTGCTAGGTGCTGAGAATAAAAAAAAACCTAAAACCAGTCTGCCCTCAAGAGACTTTAGACAAGTTACTAGCTGCATAACCCTGGACAAGTCACTTAATTCTGTTTTGCCTCATTTTCCTCTTTTGTAAAATGAAATGGAGAAGGAAACAGCAAAGCACTCCAGTATCTCTGTCAAGAAAACCCAAAATAGGTCACAAAGAGTAGGACACAAGTGAAATGACTGAACAACAACATAAGTGTGGAAATTTAGACCTGCTAGTATGAAAATAGGTAGTAAAGGCTAACCAAACCCAGAGAGAAGTTGAGTCATTCACACATTTAGATAAGAATGATAAGGCTCCTTAATAGTGTATGTTAACTGTATCCTTTGTAGTGACTGGAACTCACCAGTAGTACATCTAAAGTGTGATATAGTGAAGACATGTGCCATGGAGCCATTTTGGTATTATCCCATCAGATGAGATGCACATCATTTTTTATAGTTGTTGCACAACCACTCCTACATCTTTCTCTTCCTCTCCCCCTCCTTTTCTGCCATATTTGATTCTAGAAACCAGAATCAAATCAACCCCAAATATTCTTGGAAAGGAGGAATAGATTAATGCCTCATGGCTTTAATCAGCATCTATATGTTTTCCTGGACCAACATACCCCTCTCTGAACATTACTCTCTTAACAGTACTGTATTAGAATATAAGCTTCTCAAGGGCAGGAACTATCTTGTTTTCTGTATTCATCTTCCCAGTACAGTACCTGGAACATAGTAAACACTAAACAAATAGTTTTTCATTCATTCATGCTAGATATGTGATTTTGGACAACTTATTTCATCTCCTTAGTGGGGATGGCCAGGGATAAGAGTGGCCCGATGCTGGCACCCCGCACCCCAGACCCGGGGGGAAGGAAGCAGGGCAGGGGCCCAGTCAGTTAAGGCAGAGAGGGGGGCCCTTGCCTTTCCAGAAACCCTCACTGAGCCCAGCAAGGGCAGTCATGGAGAAGTCACAATGCAGTTTTCTCTTTACTAAAGTACAGGATTTCCAACCCCTGACCCCCTCCCTGGCCCCAGCCCAGGGCACCGGAGCCCCAGAGCACAAGTGGAAGGGCAGGGAGAGCCAAATAAATAAGGGACGCCCCTGAGTGTGAGGTCTGGTCACCCCCATACTACAGTAGAACCTTGGGGGGAGGGTAGTATCTAACATGAACAAAGATATGAAAATGGAAGAACATCGAACCAGAGCATAGTAAATAGTCCAGTAAGTCTAGACCATAGTCATTCAGTCAACAAATCACTTACTAAGTATCTAATATCTTCCA
Source organism: Myrmecobius fasciatus (assembly GCA_023553655.1). Taxonomy (NCBI): domain Eukaryota; kingdom Metazoa; phylum Chordata; class Mammalia; order Dasyuromorphia; family Myrmecobiidae; genus Myrmecobius; species Myrmecobius fasciatus. The sequence continues at coordinate 69,863 of JAJPUD010007326.1, read as the reverse complement.
GATTACTAAATATTGGGTTTACAAAGAGAGACAAAAATGCAGTGCCTGCTCCCAAGAAGTTTAATTCTAAAGGGAAAAACAATATAAAAAGTAACTATGTATGTACAAGATATATACAGTATAAATGGGAGATCATTTCATAGGAGGAATCCAACAAAAGGGGAAACCAAGAAAGATCTCCTGCAACAGGTTGGATTTGAGCTGAGACCTGACAAAAGCCAAGGAAACTTTGGAGATGGCATCCAAGCCTTAAGAACTTCAAGTGCAACAGTGTGGAACTAAGAGATGAAACATTACTGATAAGGCCATAGAGTAGATAGATTATAGGTGCATGGAAGAGCATAAAGTTTAAGAAGAAATCTGATTTTGCTATATTTATCTTCAGTTCTTTTGTGGTTGTCGTTGTTGTCCAGTTGTTTTTTCAGTCATGTTTGAATCTTTGTGACCCCCTTTTGGGGCATTTCTTGGCAAAGAAAGTGGAATGGTTTGCCCCTTTCTTCTCCAGTTCGTTTACAGATGAGGAAACTGAAGTAAATAGGGTTAAATAACTTGCCCAAGATCACACAGCTAGTGGCTGATTTTGAATTCAGGAAAGTGAGTCTTCCTGACTTCAGGCCTAGAACTCTATCCACTTTGTCACCCATCTGTCCTCTTTCTACCTTTATAATATCCCATTTGCCTTATCAATGAAATGAGCTGGAGAAGGAAATGGCAAATCACTCCAGTATCTTTGCCAAGAAATCCCCAAATGGGGTCATAAAGAGTCAGACATGACTGAAAAGCTACTGATTGAACCTTTCTCACATCCCCATCAGTGTAATACAAGCTCTCATCACTTCATCATGACTAGATTATTGAACTAGCCTTCAAACTTTTCTCCATCTCAAGTCTCTCCCTATTCCAATACATTTTCTGCTCAGCTGCAAAAGTGATTTTCCTAAAGCTCATATCTGAGGGTGTCACCAACCATACTTTAAGGATCAAAGAAGGAATCATGTTTTTGACATTTAAAACTTTTTATAACATGACCCCTTCTTATCTCATATAGATTCAATTAAAAAATGGGTTATGCCAGACTAATCTCTTTTTTGACAGGGTTACCATATTAGCAAGATTAGGAAAGTATGGCATAGATTAACTAGATAATAATTGAAGTTTGGGTCAAAATTGATGATCCAAAGCATATCCAGAGGATGGCATCTAGGAAAGAGGAATGGTAGTCTTGATATAAAAACATTCATTGAAGGAAATAGGAATGTTTAGCCTAGAAAAGAGCAGGCCACATGAAGACAAAGGTAGATAATAGCCTTCAACGATTTTAGGGGCTGTCATGTGGCCCCCAAATGTAGAATTTGCCCTAAGAGGGTAGAAGCTGGAGAGAGGCCAATTTCAGGGTCATGGAAGAAAAATTTCCTATGAACTAGACCATTCAGTAATAATAATGATCCTGATTAATGGCGATCATGATATCTAGTACTTATATAGTACGTTAGGATTTGCAAAATAATTTACAAATACTCCATTTGATTATCACAATAATCCAGGAAGGTAGATGTGATTAATTCCTCTTCTCTCCATTTTACAGATGAGAAAACTATTAAGTGACTTGCCTGGTGTCACATAGCTAATAGGCATTAAGATTGCAGTCTTCCTGACCCTGTGTGATTTCTGATAAGTTTCCCATCCAAGGAGATTAAACTTAGGCTGGATGCCCATTTTTTAGGAACATTGTATAAAGGTCTGCTGCTCAGGACCAGATGGAACAAAGAGTCTCTAAGATCCTTTTCCATCACTAAGGCTTTGTAATGTTTCTGAATATTGTAGTGTCAAGGTCAAATTATATGTTAAAAAGATGAACATTGATTAACTGTTTGTCTTTCACCTGAAAGGTGACAAGCCTCTCTCTAAACTGGTCATAAAATGATTAACTTTCAGCCATAACACTCCTGGAAAACAAGATTGTCTTCTAAGTATTAAGATGGAATGAGAGGTGGATTGCAGAAAAACCTGGAAACAGTTGCATTAACTGATGCTGAGTAAAGTGAGCAGAACCAAGAGAACATTGTACACAGTAACAACAACATTGTGCGATTAATTTTGATAGACTTAATTCTGCTCAGCAGTACAGTGATCTAAGACAATTCCAAAAGACTCATGATGCTATCCACATCTAGAGAAAGAACTATGGAGTCTAAATGCAGATCAAAGCATACTGTTTCACTTTTTTGTTGTTTTTTCTTTCTTGTTGTTTTTCCCTTTTGTTCTGAGTCTACTTTCACAATATGAGTGATATGGAAGTATGTTTAATATGATTGTATGTGCATAACTTCTGATTGCCATCTTGGAAGGGAGGAAGAAGGTAGGGAACTGAGAATGAGAAAAATAGAAATAAAATATCATAAAAGTAAATATTGAAAACTAATAAGTATTTTTTAAGAAATGGAATGAATACTTGAAACAACCCTAGGATGCTCCCTGCAAGAAGAAAGAAGTTAGTATTACTAGAGAAGCAGATGAACCTTTCCAAGTGCAAGCCCATCTGACCTCAATGATTGTCCTACAAACTTATAAAACTATTCTAAGTTTTATTCATTCATTCATCCATCCATCCATTTGTTTATTGTAGACCTACCGGCACTACCCTGCAGAGGGGCACCCTGATGCACAGCCCCCAAATTCAAAATAAAGAGTAGTCTGACATTGCTCTTCCACGTCATGATTTTGACCTTGGATATAGTTTTTACTTGGTCCAACAACTCCTCTACTTAGTCCATGGAAAAGAGAATCATAGGTTTAGAGTTAAAAGTGACATTGGAAACCATCAAGTCCAACCCTCTCATTTTTATAGATGAGAATTTGAATTCAGATCTTCATGACTTGAAGTCTAGTGCTTTATTTGTTATGTTAGCTAGTTGAGCCCTTTACTTGAAACTGGTTAGGCCTGTTGCTGGTCCCCTCCATCTGGTTATTGGTACCTCAACATATAGAGTTTCCTGACCCACATGCTGCTCTAAAGCACAAGGCTTCTTAAAGAGCTTGTATAGTTACACCAGCTTATTTCCAGAGAGCTGAGCCTCAGTGTGGGAAAACTGCTTCCCCCAGTCCAACCTTTCACCCTCTGATTAGAAATCAGAAGGCTCCTTCCTAGGATCTTCATTTAAGGAGGACACCCAAGCCAGTCAATCTTTATTTCCCAACAGACTGCACTCCTATGTACTTCATCACACCTAAGAGATCTCTTCATCCTGGAAGATCACTCATATCTCAAAAGTAGCCTCTGCCTCTGAGACCCCTCCCTCTGATTGGAGAGTGAAAGACTCCTCCCAGAATCTCCATTAAAGGAGGATGCTCAAGTCAGTCATCTCTTCATTTCCTTCCATCTCTGGACTTGCCTATCATTCCCTTGACCCATTTTCTTCCTAATTAGAATGTAAGATCCTGGAAAGCAGGAGCAATTTTTCTTTTCACTTGTATTTGTATTCCCATTATCACTTAATCTAATTCCTAACAAATGCTTGTAGACTGATTTCTAAGACCAAGAATAAGAATGTAGCACATAATATATCAACTGGTCATAAATCATCAGTAATCAACTGAGTATCTTCAATGTGGTTTCAGTTGAATAACATGTTCTTGGGCAAAGAATCCACATCATATCAAAGTGGCATTAATGCTGTAACATCATCCTCATTAGTAGAGTGACAAGGTGGGAATGGGAAGGACATTTTCATCAAATCAAAAAAGCATTAGCCTCCTTTCATCTCCACCATCTGATACTCTATGAACTTTTCCTATCGCTAATCCCCAAGGATGACATAACTGTGTTGGAAAAAATCCAGAGAATCACAACTAAAAGTATCACAGAGATGGAAGGGCTTCCAAATAAAGATAAACATATATTTTTTAAAACTTAGAAATCTTCAGTCGAAATAGGTAAAGATGGCTGAGAAAGAAATTGATCAAAGTCTCTACAGTTATGAAATGTGCAAAGGATAACCATGGGCTCGTTTACCAAATTCCAAGAAACTAGGTCCTTCCCATCATGCTTGTAAGAGATGATTTTAGGCAAATACAATTCAGTATAATTTGAAAATGTGGAAATTGATGGAATGGTGTAAACTAATGAAATTTACTGTTCCTCCATCTTAGGTTCATAGAGCTGGAAAGGGCCTGAAAATCTACTTATTCCATCCTTTTTTGGGAGGTAACTGAGGTCCAAAGATCACACATAAATGAAACATCAGAGTAAAGATTTGAATAAAGGTCTTTTGTTTCCAGACACTCTTCAGGGTCCTAGATAGAAACATGCATCTCTATGAGAGAGAGAGAGAGAGGCAGAGAGACAGAGAGAAATAGAGAGAGAAAGACATACAGAGAGAGAGACAGAGAAAAATAGAGAGAGAGACAGACAGAGAGACAGACAGAGACAGAGAGACAGAGAGAGACAGAGAGAGATGAGGGGAAGAAGAGAGGGAGAAAACAGACACACACACATATACACAGACAAAAATAGAAATACGGAGAAAGAGACAAACAGAGACAGAGCAGAGATAGAGAGATATGGATATAGAGAGAAATGTAGGTAGATAGATAATAGCTGTAGATAGACAGAAAACTGCATTTGAATATAATTGTTTTGCTTTGTAATCTTATGTTTTGTTCCATGCATTAAACAACATGGTTCCGAAAATGGGTCCATAAGTTTCACCAGAATGCAAAAAGGGTATGATGTCCCCCCAAAAAAACCCTAAGATCTAGCCCACACTTCTTCCCATTCTCCAGATAGTAAATTTAGGGTAAATGATTTGCTCCAATTCATACTCTTGTTATTAGCAGTCAGGACTAGAATTTCTGGCTCTTATCTCAGTAGTTTTTTTATGATGCCTGTTTGATTTTCAATAACCATCTCCAAGCATAAGAGAGGCACACTGATGGATAAACAAGCAGCCATTCTCCTTTCCTATTGCAATCAGAACAAGAGGAGAAAAACTGAAGGATTGCTATGGATAGAAGAATTTCCTGAGAATGTCAGTTGCTAGTGAATTCAGTGAACTCCATTCATTAGAAGTAGTGAAATTAAAATCTTCACAGTGAGAGCAAAAGGACCCAGATCAATTCCATTTGTGACCCAGGTCAGATGATCTGGGGCAGAAATCTGTAAATTTCAGTCTTCTAAAATGAAAGCAATGCTGCCATCACTCATTGCACAGACTAGTATACACAAACATGTTGTTTCGTAGAATATAAGCTTGTTTAGGGCTGGGACAGTTTAGTCCCTAACAAATACAATCTATTTAATAAAAACTTATAAAAGCACTTTATGAATTTCAGTGTCACGTAAATGCAAACTCCTTGAATGAACACTCTAGAAACCCATAGTACCCAACACAGTCCCTTGAATATAGCTAACTGAAATTGAATTGAATGTAAACTGCTATTATTGTTGTTTTTCTTGAAGTATTTTGCAATAGGATGAATTATTCTTCTGTGATATTATCCAGCTGCCCACCTTGGGCAGCTTTCCATGTCCCTTAGCTGAACAATATCCTACAGATTGGATTTCTAAAAACCATCCCCTCCGTTGACCCTCAAAAGAATTAATCCCTTCTGCTTTGGTACTGTGATCTGGGGCTAAGCTGTTCTGATTGGTGAGGGAGTGAGTACAAACTCATTTAACCTACTAGGATCTATAGCTAGTCAACCACAGACCATGTTTCATATTCTATTTAGTTATCCTATTCCTACCATCTTGCCATCTATCCTGCCCACATATGGGTTCCCCTACCTCTCGCTTTATGAATAGTGGTCAAATCAATAATATTAGTGCTTCAGAAAAGGGCTTGATAATTGATTGCCTTATGATTGACTCACCATTCCTGGGACTGCCCTTTCCTAGACATCATTCCTATGTATATATATTTCCATTTCCTATTAGAAAATAAGTCCACCAGTTATGAAATGATCCAATCATTCAGAAGAGCAATTAGAAACTATGTCCAAAGGGCTGTAAAATTGTGCCTACTCTTTTGATCCAGCAGTGTCACTACTGGGTCTGTACTCCCAAAGAGATCATAAAAGAGGGAAAGGCATTCACATGTGCAAAAATGCTTGTAGTGGCTCTTTTTGTAATGGCAAGGAACTGTAAACTGATGGATACCCATTATTTGGAGAATGGCTAAATAAGTTTTGGTATCTGAATGCAATAGAATATTACTGTTTTATAAGAAATGATGATCAGGCTGATTTCAGAAAAGCCTGGATGAACTAACTGATGCTGAGTGAAGTGAGTAGAACCAAGAGAACACTGTAAATAGTAACAAGAAGATTATGTGATGATCAACTGTGATGGTCTTGGCTCTTCTTAGCAAGGCAGTGATTTAAGGCAAATCCAATGGATTTATGATTGAAAATGCCATCCACATCCAGAGAGAGAAGTATGTGAATCGAAGTACACTATTTTCACCTTTTTGGTTTGCTTACTTTTTCTTTCTCAAGGTTTTCTTCATTTTGGTCTGATCTTTCTTGCATAACATGACAAATATGAAAATATGTTTAAAAGGACTGCATGTATTTAACCTTTATCAGATTAATTGCTGTCTTAGGGATGGGGGAAGTAAGGAAAGAATTTGGAATACAAAGTTTTATAAAATGAATGTCAAAAACTATCTTTACATGTATTTGGAAAAATAAAATGCTATTGAGAAAAAATGTTTGAACATTGTTTTAACATGTAATTAGAAAAATAAAATATAAAAAGTGAAGTGTAATATTAAAAACATAAGTTCATTGAGGCCAGGGACCGTATCACTTTTGTATCTGAATCTATGGGGACGACTAGGTGGCACAATGGATAGAGTACTGGGCATGGAATGAGGAACACTCATCTTCTTGAGCCCAAATCTGCCCCCAAGACATTTACTGGCTGTGTGATCCTGGGCAAGTCACTTAATCCTGTTTGTTTCAGTTTTCTCATCTGTAAAATGAGTTGAAGCAGGAAATGGCAAACCACTCCAGTATTTTTGCCAAGAAAACTTCAAATAGGGTCACAAAGAGCTGGACATTACTGAAAAGACTTGACAACATCTTTGTCTATCTCTTTTTAGCACAGTTCCTGACACATTGCAGATATTTTAAAAGTACTTTTTATTTTACTTATTAAATGTAAGCCCATCTGAAAATTAATTAAAGACAGTGTGATGCAGAAGACAGAAGAAGAACTGAAGTCTTAAAGATCTAGGTCTAAATCCCAGTTTTGCCACTTATTACTTAAAAAAGCCTGGGGACTACTTAAATCTCATCTCTGACCACTGTGCCTATACCACTTCTCTAGGGTTCAAAAAATGGAAAAGATTAAACTAGATTTAGATCTTTAGTTCTAGGATCTCTGGGGCAGCTAGGCAGCACAGTGGGTAGAGCACTGGACTTAAATTAGAAAGACCCAGCTTCCTTCAGTTCAAATCTGGATTTAAACATTTACTATCTGTATGACTCTGGACAAATCACTTTACCTTGTTTGCCTCAGTTTCCTCCTCTGTCAAATGAGCTGGAGAAGGAAATGGCAAACCACTCCATTATCTTTGCCAAGAAAATCTCAAATGGGGTCACAAAGAGTTGGACAGGACTAAAAAATTACTGAACAACAATAAATTTGTATATCTGTGCCTGACACAGGGCAGATATTTCATCAATTTTTTTTTAATTTTACTCCTTATGACCTGTATGGGCTCAAGTTTCTTCCTCTATAAAAGGGGGAAATTGGACAAGATTATCTATAAAGAGTCTTCTGCATTTGAATGCTGTGATCCATCTCAAGCTAATGATTGTGTCCTATAATAACTACTCCAAGCCTACAGCCCAATGGCCCAATTCTTTGGCCCTCAGGCAGAGAGCAAGCCCTTATAAAGCAGTTCACGAGCTTAGGAACTGTGAAAGAGGATGTTTTCTCCTTAGGAGGGAGTTAGAGGAAGGGAGTTGTCTGGTGGTGAGGTGTGACCTAGAGTGGGAAGGGCAGGGAAGAGACAGGAAGGTGTAAAGCCAGACACCCCAACGAGGGGCATTTTAACTTTACTATTCCTTGATCAGGCTGCCTCTGCCCAGTCAATTGCTTCTGCAAATTTCCTTTCAGTACACACACACACATACACACACACAATGCATTCACACAGCCAGGAATGTATATAGTACATAGGCGTTCCATAGTAGCCACAACTCTTCCTTCCCCCTAGAGTCTGAAAAGGGGGCAGAGGGAGGGTTTTCTCTAGTGGTTGGCCTCAAGACTTGTATTATTCCCCTATAGACCCAGGAAGGACAAGCTCTGTTAATAATATCCTATAAATCAGCATGCAGAAACTTGATAAGTTTAAACAGAGTACTACCACGTTTAAACATGACCCTGTACAATACCAGTCTATATGCTACAGGAGGATAAAAATTATCTTGCATCATTTCAAACATTCTGCAAAATTCATCCTCTTTGTGTCTCAAACCCAATTGCCTGAGACTTCTCCAACCTGGAAAACATTCTGTTCCTTTCAAGAGCAGGACCTAGACACTACAGGTTGGCAGCTAACTTACCGTCTTCCTGGAAGTCTCAGAAGCATTGCTCGTGTCAAGCTGACATTCTAGCCCAAACTTCTGCTCTTCAGTTACACTCGCAGAGGGAGGAATCCAGCCCAATCTCAGCTGTGTCCTGGTCTCAAAACACTGCCTCAGGTACTCAAGCCCAGGGCCTGGACCAGCCACCCCCAGTTGTTAAGCCAGCAGGTCACTGTACCTGAAAGGCCCAATTCCTAAAGGCCCATAGATGGGTTTGTTTTCTTCCTCCATCCAAGGAGCCTCTCACTGTACCCTAAGATCCTCCATAAGACATCCGGCCCAGGCTGCAGGAGCAGGCCAATATTAACTCAGAACTGGATTAGGAAAAACACAAAGAGGATTAGGGCTGCATGCCATCTGCAGGGGGAATAATTAGCTTAATGAGGTTATGTAGATTGTTTTGGCTGCTCTGTACAAGGATACAATGCTGAGGCTATGAAATTGCAGGCCCCTGTGTCTCAGAGGAGCATCTGCCCAGGAGAGGGGGAGGAGGAAGGGTCATCTCATTATATTCCTGTTATGAAGTTGGGCTCAGGTCTGCAATTGCTGATTCTTTGTGTCAAGACACAGGATGTTAAAATTACAGGAGGACGTAAATGGAGAAACTGACATGTAAAGTTTAAACCACCGGCTGGAAATTGAACATATTAGTCAGACAACCAACTATTCTGTCTCCCTGAGGCCTAACGAAGCATTTTCTTAATTATGGGACTGAGCCAACTCATTTCTGGACTGAACAGATTATTTTGACATCTTGTAGACACCACCTGTGAGAGTCAGTAAACACGAGCTTTATCAGGAAGGGGTGGTACAAGGCAAAGAAAATTGCCTCCAGAATCAAAGGATCTGGCTTCAAATCCTGCCTCTGACAATTATTACTTGTATGACCCTCATTGAGTGATTTCCTTTCTTTAGGCCTTCTTTTCCTCAATAGGTAAAAATAAATAGATAGATATATAGATAGATAAATTGATAAATGAATGAATGAATAGAAAAATAAAGATAGATGGATGAATAGATAGATAAATGAATAAAGAAGTAAACAAATATATATAGATAGATAGAGAGAGAGAGAGAGAGAGAGAGAGAGAGAGAGATGAATGAATGAATGAATAAAAAGGTGTACTAGAAGGTCCCTGAGGTTGCTGGCAGATCTAAATCCAAGAACCATTTTTGAGTAGGTTTCAAGATAAGTCTTCCAGGAGGCAGGTAGATAAATCACATGATTTCTAGGATATGAGTTCTTTATATTTTTTATTTAATTTTTAATAATATTTTATTTTTCTAAATACATGTGAATGTCTTTGACATTCATTTTTGTAAGATTTTGTGTTCCAAATTTTTTTTCCTTCCTTTCTTACCTCCCCCTCTCCAAGAGAGCAAACAATCTGATATAGGTTAAATATGAACAATCCTTTTAAACATATTTCCATATTTGTCATGTTGTGCAAGAACAATCAGACCAAAAGGGGAAAAAAAAGCCCACAAGATAAATGAACAAATAAAAAAGGTGAAAATTTTATGCTTCTCTCTCTGAATTTGAATGGCATTTTCTATTCTAAGTCAATTGAAATTGCCATGAATCACCTCATTATTAAGGAGAATCAAGTTCATCAAAATTGATCATCACATAATCTTGTTAATGTGTACAATGTTCTCTTGGTTCTGCTCACTTCACCCAACATCATTATTTCTTTGTTTTGTTTTGCTGGAGCATTTGGGGGTAAGTGACTTGCCCAGGGTCACACAGCTAGGACGTGTTAAATGTCTGAGGCCAGATTTGAACTCAGGTCCTCCTGACTTCAAGGCTTCATCATTTCTTATAGAACAATAAAACCTAAATAAAGTACCTTAAAGTGTCATATAAATGCTAGCTATTAGCTGTTGTCCAATAACACTTTTTCAGTTATTTTTCAGATGTATCTGACTCTTTGTGACCCCCTTTGGTACTTTCTTGGCAAAGACACAGGAGAGGGTTATTATTTCCTGCATCAGTTCTTTTTATAAATGGGGAAACTGGGACAAACAGGAATTAAATGACTTGCTCAGGGTCACACAACTAGTAAGTGTCTGAGGGCAGATTTGAACTCAGGAAAATGAGTCTTCCTGAACTCCAAGATTGATACTCTATGCACTTTGGCGCCATCTAGCTGTCCCTACCCCCAATAACACTAATAAATGCCAGAGCAAAGATTCAAATGTGGTTCCTATGATTTCAAATCTAGTGTTCTTTCCACTGTGCACCATGCTGCCTCCCTCCCCCATTATCATTATTAATAATAATTGCTCACATTGATATAGCACTTTACAAAGCACTTTCCTTCACTATAATCTGCCTAGCTTCTAATAATACCTTGCATTTTATGATTCTCATTTGGTCCTCATCATAACTTTGAGAGTAAGGGCTCTTGTTAGTCCTATTTCAAAGACAAGGAAACTGAGGAAGATAGCATTCAGATAACATTCGTGACTTACCCAGAGTCACAAGGCTAGTAAGAATCTGAAGCAGGCTTCAAGTTCAAGTCTTCCTGATTCCAAGCCCAGCACTCTCTCCATTGTGCTACCTGTGCTACCTAGCTGCTTCCAATATGAGGACACCCTGAGAAGTTAAACCATTTGCATAAAGTGACTTAGTTAATAAATAGCAAGACTAACATCCAAATTCAGTTTCTTGACAGCTGGTCCAAGGTTCTTTCCACTAAACCCTAATACCTTAATTGTTATTTAATTTAATCCAAAGAACTGTTTGGACTTGCTTTCTATGAATTCTCTAGTCATTTAGGTATTTTGTAAACAGAATCTAAGGTTTTGCCCATTGATTTGAGGATAATGGGGCAGCTAGGGGACACAGTGGATAGAGTACTAAGTTTGGAGTCAGGACAACTAATCTTGAGTTCAAATCCAGCCTCAGACACTTACTAGCTGTGTGATCCTGGGCAAGTCACTTAATCCTCTCTACCTCAGTTTCCTCATCTGTAAAATGAACTGGAGTTGGAAATGGCCAGCCACTCAGGTCTCTTTGCCAAGAAAATCCCAATTAAGCCATGAAGAATTGGACATGATGGACTGAAATTAATGAACATCAGGAAAATGATAGTTGTTCTGACCTCTGTAACACTGAACACTTAACTTACTTTCTAAAGAGGACCTTTAGCACTTTGGGGGTTTGCCATAGACTTCTCTAACAATTTGGTGAAACCTCTGGATTCCTCTTCAAAATAATAATTGAAGGATATATTAAATTTCCATTAGATATTAGTAAAGCTAAAGATGTATTTTTTTCACCCTAGTTCATGGACCACATAAAATCTATAGTGGACCCTAACTTAAGAATCCATGCTCTACAATTAGGAACTATGCTCAAAGGGCAATCAAACTGTTTATATCCTTTAATCCAGCAATATCACTACTGGGCCTGTACCCCAAAAGAGATCATAAAAGAGGGAAACATTTACAAAAATGTTTGTGGTAGCTCTTTTTGTAGTGGAAAGGAACTGGAAATTGAGTGGATGCCCATCAACTGGGGAATGCATAGCACAGTGCCTGGTACATAGTAGGAGCCATATAAATGTTAACTATTTCTATTATTTATTAGAGAAAATTTAGAGTCACAAGTGCAGCCTGGATTTCTTTGCCAATAAACAGATAACACACCCTCATTTTGACCTTTTTTACACTTCCCCCCAATCTCCCTTTCAGTGGTAGACACACTGACACAATCAAGGAGGACTGACCCCCTCCATAACCTCTGAGAAAATTATTCTATTACAATACAATAATTAATGGTTATAATGAGCCAGATATACCTAAACAAGTCAAATTATGTTGTTTTACCCTGCTTGAAAAGGGCAGGGCAGTAATTTCTATCAAAATAAAAATAATCTAGATACTTAAATTTATTTTATATGCAATATTGTATTTCCTTGATGGTTCTGGATAAATACTTTTTTTGGATAAATACTTTTTAAAATTAAAATATGAAAGCCCTTGTGCCAAAATGAAAGCAAGCATCATGGTTTTTGCTTATTGTTTTTGTTATTGTTTTTTAATCAATAAACATTCTGAACTACTGTATAGAATAAAAGTAATATTCCAATGGAAACTTAAAATAAAAGAGTATAGCCAGGAGAAGAATAAAGATGTGGCTGGTTCAGGTATCCCCCTTAAAATGGAGGTTCTGGGAAGAACCAGCCAATCAGAAGGAGGGGTTGAAAGATACTTCCAATTTGTGACCTATTCAGAGATGGAGGGAACTTCCAAAGTGGAGGGATTTCTGAGATATTACAGAGAAAGTCCAGGAACAGCATCAGGAGTGAAGCCTGATTAGGAATGACTATATACTTGTTGAAGGAATAAAAAAAATCAATAAAGGAATAATAAATGCTTTTTGATTGATTGTTAAATTGAGTTAAAGTTTAAGTTTGTCTTGCAGACAATGCAAAAACATTAAAGGTTTTTAAGCAGAGAAGTGATACTACCTGGACCATAACAAGTACTAAATAAATATTTGTCAAGTGATAAGATTAGTTGATTGATATACAGTGAAAGTGGTGTTTGGGGAAGAACAGTCTGGTGACAGTATAGAAGGGACAGAGAATAGAGACAGGAAGACAGCAAAAAGGCTATTTCAGAATTCCAGCTTGGGGTAATAAGGGTGGGGGCAATGGGAATGGAATGAAAGGAAAAGAGATAAGGCAAAATGCTAGATTAAGGATCACTATGACTTGCTGATTACTTGGATATTGAAAGAGATTCTAAAAGTAAAACAAAATAATATAAAAGGGAAAAGGACCCATATGTGCAAAAATGTTTGTAGCAGCTTTTTGTAGAGGCAAAGAATTGGAAATTGAGTGAATGCCCATCATTTGGGGAATGGCTAAGTAAGTTAATATATATGAATGTAATGGAATATTATTGTTCCATTAGGACGAGCAGGCAATTTCAGAAAAGCCTAGAAAGACTTAAATGAATTGATGCTGAGTGAAGTGAGCAGAAACAGGAGAACATTGTACACAGTAGCAATAAAAGTATGTGATGATCAACTGTGCTGGACTTGGAATGGAAAGTGAGAATATATCCAGACTGTGGCGACTGAATGTGGATCGAAGCATATTATTTTCACCTTTTTTTGTTTGTTTGTTTTTCTCTCCCATGACTTTTTTCCCCTTTTGGCATGATTTTTCTTGTACAACATTACAAATATGGAAATATGTTTAAAAGGATAGCATATATTTAATCTATATCAGATTGCTTGCTGTCTTGGAGAGGGGGAAGGTTTAGGAGAAAAGGAGAAAACTTTGGAACACAAAGTTTTACAAAAATGTTTATTGAAAACTATCTTTACATGTATTAGAAAAATAAAATACTATTGAGCAAAAACATTTTTTAAAACCAAAATCACCTTAAAGATTTTAGGCTTCCATGACTATACTATGAAGAGGAAGAGGAAAGCTGAAAAGGGGAGAAATTTCTGTGAAACATAAAGAGCTCAGTCTTTGACATGTTAAGGTAAAGGTGAGAGCAGGATGTTCAAGTGCAAATGTGTCACCCACCATGCATACACACTAGATGCTCGATGACTAATGAACAACTGGATTAAATGCCTAGCAAGACATAAGAAATAAGGGACTGGCACTTAGGAGAGTCCCTATTCTGAGTCATATCCCACTTCTTTTTTGTGTTGATAGTACTTGATTTGCACCTCTCTCTGATTGTTTTTATTGTTATTAGATGTATGTGGTCCCCTTTAAAATTCAAATTAATATTTTTAAAAATGTCCCCTAGTGCTCTGCACACTGTATTTTAAGGTGACCTGTGATTTTGTTACTGTAAGGATTGCTCAGGGAAGAACCTACCAGTATCATTGTAAGAGTAGCTTCTGTTTTGCAACTTTTTATCTTAGGGCATGGATCATGAATTTAAAGTCTATAGGCAAATTAGCCTTCTACCTGTTTTATACCATGAATATCAGATATTCAGTGGGACAATTTCAAATCTCAGGATATTTTGTCCTCTGAAATAGTCAACATGAAATTAGCTATGGATCAAATAATGCTTATTATATGCAGCACTTTTCCATGTAAAATTAAGCTTAATTTCATCTATCTTTGCTCCAAATTCTTCTTGAATCACTTTTACCCCCAAGAACAGTTCGTGCTCCCAGAATCTTTACATTTATGGGTCCCATTAATATGCTCAGAATTCCCTGAACCCAATTAGCTTGAAAAACACTAGGATGGAAAAGCACAAGAAAGTTGTAAAGTTGGAGCAGGGTTCCTCAGTTTTACCTCTTTAAATTATGTCTAATTCATTACTATAACAGAAGTTTGTGATAGGGGCTATGGCAGGGAGAGATTTCACTCCTCTCCTTGCTGGGAAGGTGGGGAAAGAAGGGGACTAGTTGATTAAAAATTCACAGGGATGCCAAGAAGAGGAGTCATGGTCTTATGGGGCCATAGAACTGAAATGGACCATAGAGATTATCTAGTCCAATATTCCCCTGATCTTTGTCTTTATTTCTGTTTCTGAACTGTCTGGGGACACAAAATCTGATTTTAGGACTCTTTGTCCAAACTACTAAGTGACTTAGATAATAGAATCATAATACTTACGTAATACTTTACATACTTTATGTGTGTAAATACAGACATAAAATGTTATGTGGTTATATAATATATATATAAACCTCACATTGTATGTCTATAATACATATATGTATAACGCATGCATGCACACATGTATGTATCTAAGACATGCATGTATATGTCTATTATGGGATCTATATTTATATCTAGATGTGTGCATACATGTGTATCTTGTATTTGTACATACATGCATTTATAAGCTGAGAGTCCAGAAGGTGAAGTGACTTGATAGACAATAAGCACAGCCAGGATTTGAATTCAGGCCCTTTTCTGCGGCAAAATGTGGTAGATATGAAGGCTGGCTCCTTGATTCAGAAAGTGTTGGCCATAGTGGGAGACAAGTATTGAGCTGTGACTTGGCATGAGTGGCCTGAGTATAGGAAGGAGTGGGAAGTGAGAGATTAGTGTGACCCATTTCCAGCATTTCCTTGTGCTGAATCACCATGGAAGGAGAGAGAAGGGATAGCAAAGGGAAAGGATTCACAGGAGGCAGAGTATGTGTTGATGGTTATTTGTCTTGGTGAAGGCTATGGATCCATTTTTCTAAGACAATTTCTTCAACTCAATTATATTTTAAGATAGTCATTAATAAACTAGAGAACATCAAAAGAGGGAACAACCAACAGAGTAAGGGGTCTCAAGTTCATAGCATATGAAAATCAGTTTAAAAAACTTGAGATGTTTAGCTAGGTGGAGAGAAGATTTAATGGAGACAGGATAGTTTCCTATAAGGAAGGATTGTATTTGTTCTGTGTTCCAGAAGACAACACTAGGGGCAATAGGTAGAAGATGCAAAAAAAATTAAGCTTAATGAAAGGGACATTTTCTCAATGATCAGAACCATTATCCCAAAATAGAATGTCTGCCAAGGAAGGTAATGAATGGCCTCCTCACTACAAGTCTTTAAGCAGGGATGGATAGTTATTTGTAGGTCCATTCTGGAGGCAGGAATCTTGATAAGATATGTCTTGGACCAGATGATCTCGGGGGTCCTGTCCAACTGTAAATTTTTGTGATAATGTCATTTCCTTTCTGTCCCTTATGTGAATATCTGGATTCAGTACACGAGGTACTCAGAAATACTGATGAATGTCACTGGAGAAGAGATCTTGATCTCTATTGATTTTTCACAGAACTACTATTCTCTGGGGACACAAAGCTCTGATCTTAAGAGACCTCCTGTCCATAGCACTCAGGATTCAGACAAAAGGGTCATTTCTGCCCCAGCCATGACAAGGAAAAGTTTGTATTCTGAGAACTCTGATCACTCTGCTATTTTTGCTAGCATGAGATGAAGCTGCAACTATAGTTATCCCTAAAGTGGCTCCCTGCACTCTCGACTTTTGTGGACTATTTCTGCTTCTCTGTCATTCAGTTTATTGCACACACACACACACACACACACACACACACACATCCCATCTCCATCTTTCAAAATAGCAAACAGCCTGCCCACAGTCTAAGACAGAATGTTAGAGCTGGAAGGGATCTTAGATATTATTTAATCCAACTCAATTTTTAATAATATGGGAACTTAGGTCACTTAACTCCATTATATTACCTTTTTTTGGTAAAATTAAATTATTTCCAAACTAATCACTAAGAGAACCATATGTATTTATGTGACATATACATATATAAACATATAAGTGCACTATGATTTTTATTTTAATATATACATCTATATGTGTGTATACATGTTATATACTGTGATGTAGTGAAAAGACCATTGCATCTAGAGTAGTTAGGACAGCATGAGGTTGAAATTTTGCTTCCACTATTCAGTAGCCTCAGTTTCTTCAACTGTTAAATAAGAAGACTAATTTCTATGTTAGCTAGCCCATAGAGTTGTCGGGAAGAAAATACTTTCTCAACATGAAAACACCACAGAAATGTGGGCTGCTCCTGCTATGACTGCTGGTCATGGTAAATCACTGCCCCTTCCTGTTCTCTCTCTACTCACATACTTCGGGAAAAATCAACACTGCCCTTGAAGATAAGGGTCAGGCTGACTTGGGCAGGAAAACCACAATGCATCCTGTGGAGTCTAAGAAAGCTGCCATGGGATTAAGGAGCTTTGAAATCAAACCCTTTCTGTGGTGCTTCTAATTCCTGGGCCTGCCTCCTTCCTTCCTGTCTCTTCCCACTTTAAAGTGGAGAAAGATCCCTTGATATTTCTTGGGTGCTTTGCCTAAGCAAGGTTCTCCATAGATAATCTCTTATCTCTTTCTCCCGGTCATCCCTAACAT
Source organism: Myrmecobius fasciatus (assembly GCA_023553655.1). Taxonomy (NCBI): domain Eukaryota; kingdom Metazoa; phylum Chordata; class Mammalia; order Dasyuromorphia; family Myrmecobiidae; genus Myrmecobius; species Myrmecobius fasciatus. Next base: position 52,375 of record JAJPUD010007326.1, on the reverse strand, counting down.
TAATCTTTCCCTATCTATTAGCTCCTTTCCTGCTGCTTACAAATATACCCACGTCTCCTTCCATCTTCAAAAAACCCTCACTTGATCCAATCATTTCTAATAGCTACCATCTATCTCTGCTACTTCCTCTCCTCTTCCTCTCTCCTTTTCTCCTCTCCTCCTCCCCTCCTCTCCCCCTCCCCTCCTCTCCCTTCCTTTCCTCTTCCCTCTCCTCTTTTCTTCTCCCTTCTTCCTTTTACTCTCCCTTCCCCATCCTTTATCTCCTCTCTCCTCTCCCCTCTCCTTTCTTTCCTCTCTTTCTCCTCCCCTCTCTTTTCCTTTCCTCTTCTTTCCTCCCCTCCCCTTCTCCTTTTCTCTCCTCCTTTCTCTTTTTCTCTCCTCTCCTTCCCTCTCCTCTTGGAACTCAGGAAGACATGTCCTCTGGACTCCGTGTTTTATACACTTCATCCTATAGATGCTCCTGTAGATGCTTAAAATAAAAGAAGAAAAAAAAAGACTTCACTTTTAACCAGAAAGCTTATGAGATTATAAATGGTTACGTTCCAGTGAAAAACATTAGCTCAATACACAAAAACAAAGTAAACCACAGGGATGTGTACTGAGCCTGAGCAAGGATTCTATTGAGCTAGGAAGCTACCCCGTGAGGAATTAACCAATTCAGATACATATCTTCTCTGAAATTTATAGTCTTTGAGAGCTTCCTAATGCACTGGGCCTGGAATTGGGAAGACCTGAATTCAAATCTGCCCTTGGGCACTTATTAGCTATGTAACAACTGGCAAGTCACCTAACCTGTCCCAGTTTCCTCAACTATAAAATGGGGATAATCATAGTACCTAATTCCCAGGATTGTTGGGAAGATTATATGAGATAATAATTGTAAAATGCTTTGCAACAATAAAGCATCACAGAAATGCTAGCTATTATGGTCTTTTTTATTCATATATTTATCACCAAGCCTTGACTTCAAAATTTCCTTCCTGTCTTGGAGTAAAGGATGGTTCTCTTTTTTTGTAAGATTTCTTTCAAGGTACACACATGGTCTTCATCCCATTCCCTCTCAATTTCCCCAGATCTTAGTTTAATTAATTATCCCCATCCTAATCTTTGACCTCTCCCCACCAAAAGCCTCTGAACATACTCAGCATCCAAACCACAGTGTCTTAATCATCAGTGTCAATTATGCGACTTGAGAAATGATAGAACAAAGGAATCAGACTAATAATACATAAAACAATAGGCTTTTGTTGTAGTGTACTTTGACTCAGGAGAGCTGGAGGAAGGTTCCATCACTTTGGAGGATTTCCAAGAGGACTTGTCAAGACAATAGTCACATAGGACAGATGAGCATGGATAGGCTGAAATCTGAATCATTAGAGAGAATTCTCACATTACTGAGCTCAAAGATATCCCAAAGCTTCCATGTAAAGGGATATTTAAAGCCTAAAAGAAAATATCAAAGAGACAGGAGAATGAAGTAATAAGGTCAGAAAAAGGGTCATCTGAACTTCTAGTATTATGATGTTTAAGTCACAAAAGGAGAAGGAGGAAGGGGATTGACCATTATCCTTCGTAGTAGTACCTTGGACTCACCAAAATCTCCACACTCTTTCTTGAATGGATTGAATATCTGAGTCCCAAACTTTTCACCAGAGCCATCCCTGAGGAAGCTTAGGATTTTAGGTATTTTTAGGGAGGGAGCAAGTTTCCCCTTAGGAAATGATGTCACAACAAGGCCATGCAAGACATTGACTAAGGGAAGAGACCCTGCTCAAAACCAGCAGAAGTATATACATGGCTTTCAGATGTTTCCAGGAAATGACAAAGGTGTGGATAGGGCAGAAAGATGTCTAGCATCCAGAACACAGCTAGCGAGTTGCAGGTAGAGCCTCAGAGATCTAAGAGATACTGATAGGTTTAGGGTCTTCGGATTTGTCGCACTTGATGTGATGAAAAGGAAGACTTTCTTTAGAGTCACAGGAATTGCAAATGCAAGTCCCTAAAGCCTGTGAGACCCTGAAAAGGTCATTTCTGCTGTCTAGGCATCCCTTTACCTACAAAATGAAGGGGTCTGATCTCTAAGGTTCCTTCCAACTCTCAATTCTAATACTCTGAATGGATTAAATGAAAGCAAAGAGTCAATCTCCCTCCCTCTCCAGAGTCTGCTCCTGTGTATCCTGACAAGGGCCAAGATCTGTTACCCAGGACTTTGGTGCATCCTTCCTCGGGGTGACTAAGGTCCTGTGATCTGTCCTCAGCGACTGTGAGCTCACCATGGGGTTTCCTCACTTAAGATGTTGGCTGACACCTAACATATGCTAAATTCTTAATAAATGCTCATTTCATTATTCCAAGAACTCTGATCACTGATAACTTTTTTTTAAATCATTTTATTTAAGCAGGTTTTCCTGGAGTACCTTATCTTCCTTCCAGCCCTGGATTTGGCCAGTGCAGATGGCTACCCTCCCTAAAGCCAAGGGCTGAAGCAGGAAGATGGCTGGAGCCAACTCCAGGTTTTGGTAAAAACAAAACAAAACAAAACAAAACAAAAACAAAACAAAAAAAACAATCCTTTGATTCTGTGAGTAAAGACTGTTCTCTAACCCCTCCCTTCCCAAAGTACAAGAGTAATTGACCCTTTTGGGGTTTTTTTTTCATCCCCTTAGAAGGAAATATTTCAATTTCACTTGAATTTCTGAGAGCCTTACAACCAAGCTAATATCTGGTCTCAAGAAGCACCACCAGCCCTTTTCTCCAGGCACTCCATAGTCTTCTTAATCTGTTACTCAAGTCTGGAGGTGCCAAGAGAGCATGAAGTCAGGGAGACCCTATGAAGCAGAGATATCAGAAGGTTTCACCCCTTCCCCTCCTTTGGACTCTCTCCAAGCATAACCTTCTGTACTTCTATCACTTTTTGGGTTCATTCTTTTCCCATTTTGGGGACTTATCACAATCTTCAAGACCTTCCCCACCTCCCACTTCTTTCAGTCTATCACCCCTTCTCTGACTTTATTTTTTTCACTTTCTTGACCTTGTAGTATTGGCTGTTTCAATAATATTCTAGTATCTACTTTTGAGTTACTTTCCCCCTTGTTCTGTGGCTAATTGTATCTTGTCATACTCCAACCCTGTAATATTCTTACCATCTGCCTTCTCTTTTCCTACTGACATAGGGGTGAATGTTGCTGGTGAAATCTGGGCAACCATGCCAACAGAGAATATAGCAAATTTATCTAATGTGCTCCTAAATGGTCCCCCACTGCTGCACAAAAATCATTTTTCTTTTTCTTACTATGTTGGACACTTTTCTCTCCTTCCAAATTTCTTCCTTTCCTCAAGTCTCCTCTACTACTTCTCCTATTTCTCATGACTAAAGGATGACAATTTCTCTGAAAATATAGAAGCCATCCATCATGAACTCTCTCTTCTCCTGTAACCTCTCTTCTTCAGTTCTCATTCTGCCCTCCTTTGCTCCTTTTTTGGTAGCTTCTTACACACCATACCTTTCTTTTTTTATATATATATATAAAGCTTTTTATTTACAAAACATATGAGTGACCTTTCAACATTGACCTTTGCAAAACCTTTTTTTTTCCCAAGCTTTTCCCCTCCTTCCCCCCACCCCCCACCCCTAGATGACAGGTAACACACCATACCTTTCTATGAATTCTACAATCCAACTACATTGGTCTACTTGTGTTTCTCAAACATGGTGGTGTTATCTATATGAAATATAGAAGTTTCAAGGAGATAAAAATTTAGGGAAAAGATCATAAGCTCTGTTTTGGACATGGTGAGTTTAAGATGCCTACAGTAATCTTAAGGAGGAAAGATGGAAGAGGAAAAAATGATCCTTCTTCCAACCAAGGACAAACGCTCTACTTATACTTTTGGTCCTGTTCACTTTTCTCTTCTCTGGAAGTTCATTCAATTATTCTCTTTTTTACCTTTCACCTTTCCAAATCCACTGTATCCTTCCCTGCTACCTACAAATATAATGCAGAAAAGGTTTTCCCTGATAAAAAATGAATTCCTTTAAAATATTATTTTCTATCTCTTTTACTTTTACAACCCAGAAAGGTATATCTATACTCTACTTCCATTTTCTTAGCTACCCATTCACTATTTTTTTCAGCCCCTCACAATTTGGCTGTGAACACCAACATTTAAATGTTCACCTCAAGGTTGGCAATGATTTAATAACTACTAAATCCAATGATCTTTTCTCAGATCTTATTTGTAGCTTTTGACACTAGCAACCACCTTCTTCTGGATACTCTCTCTCTTTTTTTTACGTCTAAGACACTCAATTTTTCTCCTATGTGCCTGACAACTCTTTGATTTCCTTTGATAGATTATCCTTCTTCTCCCAATTGCCAAGTTTATGAGCCCCCTAAGAATATGTCCTTAGTTTTCATTTCTTCCTTTTCTACATTCTCTCAGTGTCCTTATCAGCTCCCAGGTATCCAGTCATCATTTTTATGTATACATCTGCAAAATCTAAAGATCCAGTAGCAACCTCTCTACTGAACTTTAGCACTGACCACCTATTGAACCTCTTAACCTGGATGTCCTGTAGAAATCTTAAACTCACCATGGTCAAAACAGAATTCATGATTTTTTTCCTAAACTTTTACCTCCTTAAAACCTCTATATTTCTGTTGATAATATCAGCATATTTGAGAAACACAAGTAGGCCAATGTGGTTGGATTATAGAATACATAGAAGGATATAGTGTGTAAGAAGTTAGTAACTTGGAAAGTTATAAGGAGGCCCATTATGAAGAATTTTAAGTATCAAAGAGAAGATTTTATATTTGATTCTGAAAGTAATAGGGAAACACTAGAATTTGCTAAATGGAAATGGAAATGGAATTAAAAAGGAGTAGAAGGCCAGATGGAAAACCATGAGGAACTGAATTATGGGGCTACGTGAGTGGACAGTTGAGATGATATAGGAGAGACATTTTGAATATAGAGGCAACAAGACTTCATAATGAACCAAGTATGTGGGATAAATGAGACTGAATAGTAATCAATAACTACACTGAGGTCTAAATTCAGGTAACTAGAAAAATAATGCTATGGAAAAGGGGAGGGTTTGGGAGAAAAGACAGTGAGTTCTATTTTGTTTATGTTGAGTTTGAGATATGTACAGACTATCCCAATCATAAAGTCCAGTAAGGTCTGGTGCCCAAAAGATAGACAAAGACTAGCTATATAAATCTGAAAGTCATCTACATAGAGATAATTGAACCAATGGGAGCTGATGAAATTACCAAATAAAATCATACAGAGATAGAAGGGCCCAGGGTAGGAATTTGAGGAACATTCACATTTAGTGGGAATAACATATATAAAAATCCAACAAAGTGAATTAAGAAGGTACAATCAGACAGGTAAGAGAAGAACTGAGAACCATAATCTGAAAACTTAGAAAGGAGAGACTATCCAGGAGGAGAAAGTGGCCAACTATATCAAATATTTCAAAGAAGTTAAGAATGAAGAAGATTAATAAAAGAGTACAGGAAAGAAGGCCAAGGATGAAGAGATGTCAATAAGTAAAGGGAAATCTGTACAAGTCCTAAGCTTCTCTTTACCCCAATTCCACTCCATCATGATCTCTGAAGTATAAGGAGAGAAGTCTATAGCAAATGCCCCACATTCTGACATGGTCATCATCATACAGCCATGTTAAGTGACACAATAAAGCTGACCCATGCTCTAGAAGGATTCCAGGAACTTTTATATAATTCCTGGTAGGGATTCTTAGCAACCAGATTTTGGGATCATGGCGGATTTTACAGCTCAAGAAGTGAAAGACATCTTCCAATTTGAGGTGAAGATATATATTTTTTAAGTAACCAAAACCAAAAAAGATCTATATATGTAGATCTGATTGGTTTTAAAGTATGGGTATGAAGTTTTAGAAACAATCCATATCATTCTGGCATTTTAAATGTGGAACCTTGGATAATCCATACTTCCTAGGATACTGTTTATAAATATTGATATTTTTTTAATTCTATGAGTACTGTCCAGGTACTTTTTCAAAATCTAGAGGTGGTTGTAATGTTTTTTCTTGAAATAGCAGACATACATTAAAGGTGCCATCTAACCCACATTCTCTGGGGAGTATCCTTCATAAAAGTCATCTTGAGTCTTGCAGTTTACAATTTGATAACTACTGTACTAGAATTCAGAAGCAAAGTGTAAATCAGGAAAGCTACTAGGCCTAGGGAAATACAGGATGATATACCTGCAAAAAAAAAAAAAAAAAAAAAAAAAACAGGGTGTCCTGGGTCTGGAAGGTATATGCAAATCTATTTTTTCTTCTTGCCCCCAAATCTTGTTACATATTCTATTGTTGTGTGTCTTTCAGAAGATAACTCCTCAACAAAAAGGAGATGTAGTCTTTTGTTTAAGAGATGGTTTAAAATGATCACTTTTGACAAAAAAAAATCTCTTTGACTGTGGGGATAAGGGGAGAGAAGAACATTACCCTTGACTCTTTGAGGTGACATAAGCATGATTTAAAATGTTTACATATATATATATATATATACATATATATATATAATTTCCCCCCAGTTACATGTAAGACAATTTTTAACTTTCATTTTTTTTTAAAATTTGAGTTCCAAATTTTCTCTTTCACTCATCTCCCCCTTCTCCTTGAGACAGAAAATAATTTAATGTACATATTTAATCATGCAAATCATATTATATATTAATCATGTTGTGAAAGAAGACACAGACCAAAAGGAAAAAAATAAGAAAAACTACAGAAAGTGAAATATAGGATGCTTTATTCTGCCTTCAGACTCTATCTCTTCTTTCTCTGCGTTGGTGGATAGCAGTTTTCATCATGAACCCTTTGTAATGTTTTGGATTACTGTATTGCTATTAGCTAAGTTATTCACAGTTGCTTTTCATACAGTATTTCTGTTACTGTGTATAGTGTTCTTCTGGTTCTGTTCAATTCACTTTGCATCACTTCATATAAGTCTTTCCAGGTTTTTTTCTGAAATCCATTGGCTCATCATTTCTTACAATACAGTAATATTCCATTATAATCATATACCACAATTTGATCAGCCATTTCCCAAATGATAGGAATACCTTCAGTTTCCAATTTTTTTGCCACTACAAAGAGTGTTACTATAAATATTTTTGAACAAATAGATCCTCTCCCCTTTTCAAAAATCTCTTTGATACATAGACCTAGTAGTGGTATTGTTGGATGATAGGTTATGCACAGTTTTATAGCTCTTTGGACATAGTTCCAAATTGTTCTCCAGAATGATTGGATCAGTGTACAATACAATTTGACCAACAGGGCATTAGTATCCCAATTTTTCCATTTCCCTTCTAACATTTATTATTTTCCTTCTCTAGCATATTAGTCAATCTAATGGGTGGGAGGTGTGTACCTCAGGGTTGTTTTAATGTGCATTTCTCTATCAGTGATTTTGAGCATATTTTCATATGACTATAGTTAGCTTTGATTTCTTCTTCTGGAAATTATCTGTTCATATCCCTTGATTTTGGGAATGACTTGCATTCTTATGAATTTGAATCAATTCTCTATTTGAGAAAAGAGGCCTTTATCAGAGACATTTGCCATAAAAAAGTATTTCTCAGCTTTCTGCTTTTTTCTAATCTTAATTTCATTGGTTTTTGTTTTTGCAAACCTTTTTTAATTTAATAAAATCAAAATTGTCCATTTAACATCTTATAGTGCGCTCTCTCTCACACACACACACATACATACACACACACACACACATTTGGTAATAAATTCTTCCCTTCTCCATAGATCTAACAGATAAGCTATTTCTTGCTCTCTTAATTTCCTTATAGAATCACCCTTTCTGTTTAAATCATGTACCCATTTTGATCTGATGTTGGTTTATATCTAGTTTCTGCCATACTATTTTTCAGTATTCCCAGAAATTTTTGTCAAGTAATTGCTGTTCCAAAAACTGGGATCTTTGGGATTATCAAACATTGCATTACTATGGCTATTTACTACTTCTGAGTCTGAGTTTTTTCTATTTTACTGAGCCCACCACTCTTATTTCTTAACTAGTACCAGATAGTTTTGCTGATTATTGCTTCATAATACAGTTTGAGATCTGGTATGGCTAGATCACCTTTCTTTTCATTAGTTTTCATCAATTCCCTCTATATTATTAACCTTTTGTTCTCCAAATAAATGTTATGATCTTTTTCAGCTCTATAAAATAATTTTTGGTAGTTTAATATAGCACTGAATAAATAAATAAATTTAGATAGGATTGTTATTTTTATTATGTTAAAATTAAGTTAGGTAGGATTGTTATTTTTATAATATTAACTTGGCCTATCCATGAATATTTTTTTCCATTTGTTTAGATCTGATTTTATTTGTGTGTGAGGTGTTTTTAAGTTGTGTGCATTTAGTTCCTGGGTTTGTTTTAGCAGGTAGATTCCCAAGTATTCTATATTGTCTACAGTTATTTTAAGAGAAATTTCTTTTTATATTTAGCTGCAAAAATTTTCATCATATCCTTTTTATGGATTTTATTTTTTCAGACTTCTTTTTGGATCAAGATTTATAGTTGTTTGAAGGGAGAATTTGGGAGAACTCAGGAAAGTTCCTGCCTTTTCTCTGGTATCTTGGTTCCATTAAGGAGTGGGAAAAGAATTGTACTGGGAAAAGAAGAAAGGAGAAGTTAAATTATAAACATTTTCAAAGTGCCCTTCTGGAGACAAATTGGTAAAAATTTCAAGTTCTAGGAAGGAAGAGCATTATTACATGGGATTTTTTTTTTAGCACTACTCAAATTACATTGAATAAGTTGGGTTATATCTATAAATTTGCATCATTAGGATTATTTCTGTAATATTTAGATGCCCCATCCCTAATCCGAGGATGATAATGCTTACTACCTTTGATATGGTTCTACTTTCTAGCCAATCTTCTTTTCCTTGCACTGCCTTTTTTCCCCTTTTACATAGATTCTTGCTTTTTAGAACTCCACTTGTTCAACAAGAAAAGTCTTTTGAACAAGGTTAGAGCAGTATAAACCCTTGGGTTGAAAGAGATCTTAGATATTATCAGGCCCGACTCCTTCTCTCCATATCCATCTGCTCTACAATATAATGAATGTGAATAGAATATTTAAAAAGTTAGACATTATAGATCTCTGGAGCAATTTGAATGGGAATAGAATGTCTTTTCTCAGTGGTATAGGACACCTTCACAATAACTAAATGTTAATTGTATTATGTAATTATTATGTATTAGGACAAAAAATTTCAAACAAATGCGAAAAGGTAGAATTATTAAATGTACTCTTTTGAGACCATAATGCAATAAAAATGATATTCAATAAAGGGCTGTTGGAGGATAGATTAAAAAGGAATGAGTGGGGGCAGCTAGGTGGCGCAGTGGATAGAGCACCAACCCTGAAGTCAGGAAGACCTGAATTCAAATCTGGTCTCAGACACTTAACATTCCCTAGCTGTGTGACCCTGGGCAAGTCACTTAACCTCAATTGCCTCAGCAAAAAAAAGCAAAAAAATAAAAAAAAATAAAAAGGAATGAGTGAGTAGGTAAAAGAACAAATTATAGAAACAATAATTTTATTAAAGAGAATGATGAGACAACACACCAAAATTTGTGGGATGACACCAAAGCAGTACTTAGGGAAAATTTTATATCTCTAAGTGCATATATCAATAAAAGAGAGAAAGAGAAAATTGAATAATTAGCCATAAAGTAACTGGAAAAAGAAAATTTTTAAATCCTCAATTAAACATCAAAAATGGAAATCCTAAAAAGTAAGGAGAGATGAATAAAATTGAAAGTAAAAACAAAAACTAAAAACAGCATTGAACTAAAAAAAAAGCTAGAAACTCATTTTGTGTGGGGGGGGGGACACAATAAAAAAGACAAAGCATTGGCTAATTTGATTTTTAAGAAAAGAAAGAAGAAAACCAAATTGCCAGCCAAAGAAAAGAGCCAAATTTTATGAAAAGGTTGAATGTACCACCATTAAAAATGAAATAAAAATCATTATTAGATGTTATTTTACCCAATTATATGCCACTAAAACTGACAATTTAAGTGAAATAGATGAATATTTACAAAAAATATAATGGTCTAGATTAATAGAAGAGTAAATAGAATTTATCTTAGAAAAAGAAATTGAGCAAACTATAAATAAGCTATTTAAGAACAAACTTCCAGGACCAGATGGATTTACAAGTGAATTCTACCAAACATTTAAGGAACAATTAACTCCAATACTATACAAACTATTTGAAAAAATAGGAAAAGAAGAGTCCCATTAAATTCCTTTTATAATAAAATAGGATTTTTATGCCTAAAGTAGGAGTGCAACAACAGAGAAGAAAAACTATAGTTCAATTTTCCTAAAGAATATCAATGCAGAAACAACAACAATGATTTTTTTTGAATAGTACCAAAGAGATTATAGCAAAATATTATAGAGCCCATGTGTCATAAGCAGATGATATTTTTACTAAGAATGAGGTACATTGGTATTTGAGGACTTGCACTTCTGGCATGAGAGTTTGCTGAGCTCCTTTCAGAGTTGCTCATTCACCTTTGAGGTTCGCCTGCCACTCAATTCTTACCTGTGGCTCCAAGAAGTTGTAGCATGTACATCAGTAAAACCATAGTGACAGGATAAACTAGGTTGAAGGTAATCAACAGGCCTCAAATCCATTGGTGAGTTATAGGGAATGTATACCAAACATGAGAAAATACTTTACCCAGTGGAATGGGCAGATGAGAATAATTTGCCCCAACAACCATGAAGCAGTAGCTGTGGAGTACTTAGAGCTGGTCAGACATTGAAAGCATCAAAATCACCCACTGCACCCTAGGCTATAACCAGTTGCTTTAATTTTTATCTTGCCACTGGACATAAATGACTGGAAAAGAGAGTGACTGATGACTTTGTGCAACTCTAAATTCACCTTATACAAGTCAAGTTATCATGTGTGATGTCATTGTTCTTCTGAAATGAAAGACAAATAACAACAATAATACCAAGAATAAAGGGTTCCTTCAATATTAGGAAAATTATAAGCAAAATTTATTACATCAATAACAAAAACAACCATAATAATATAATATCAATGAATGAAGAAAAGATTTGGCAAAAAATAGCACCCTTTCCTACAAAAAACAATAGAAAGCATAAAAATCAACAAAGCCTTACTTAAAATAAATAGTATTCATCTAAAACCTAAAGCAAGCATTATATGTAATGTGAATAAGCTAGAAGCCTTTCCAACAAGATCGAGTGAAGCAAATATTTCCATCATCAACACTATTATTCAATATTGCATTAGAAATGTTGGCTCTATCAATAAGACAAGACAAGAAATTGAAGTAACAAAAATTGGCAAAGATGAAACAAAACTATTTCTCTTTGCAGATGGTATGATGGATTAGAGAACATAAAAGAACCAACTAAAAAACTAGTTGAAAACTATTTAAAACTTTAGCAAAGTTGTAAGACATATAATATTGTTATTTCATCTGCCTAACTTTTTGTAACCCCATTTAGAGTTTTCTTTGCACAACTTTGCGCAATAACCTGCTTTTGAGTCTTTCTGGATCAAGGTTTTCCCCATTCCAAACCATCTTCCACTCAACTACCAAAGTGATTTTCCTAAAACATCTCTGACCATGTCATTCCTCTGCACACACACACACACACACTCACACACACACACACACACTAAACTCCAGTATCTCCTAATCACCTTCCAGAACAAATATAAAATCTAGTTTTGATAAACACAAAGATTTGATTTTGGGGGACATGAACTTATTATTTGACAAAAATTGCTGGGAAAGATGGAGTGTTTGGTAGAAACTAAGTTTAGAGCAATACTTCACACCATGTACCAAGATAAGCCAAAATGGGGACATGATTTAGACATAAAGGATGTTATCATAAGTAAATTTTGGAGTATGGAAAATTTTACTTGTCAGATCCATGGATAGGGAAAGATTTTATAACCAAACAAGAAACAGAGAGGATAACAAGAAATAAAATGTATTGTTTTGATTACATGAAATTTAAGAGACCTTCTTCAACTGATAAATACTTAAAGGATAAGAACATGGATTTTCATAAGAAATTGAATGTATAAAGTCACATAAAAATATTCTAAATCACTTTTTTAGAGAAATAAAAATTAAATTAATTCTAAGATACTACCTTACACTTATCAAATTGGCTAACAACAGAAAAGGGAAATTACAAATGTTAGAGAGGATGTGAAAAAATAGCTACACTAACAAATTATTGGTGGAGCTGTGCAATGGCCCAACCATTCTGGAGAACAATATGGAATTATATCTAAAGGATTATTTAACTGTGAATACTCTTTGATCCAGTTACTAAGTCTACATCCTTAAGAATTCAAAAAAAGAAAAAGGACCTATATGTATTAAAATATTTATGGCAATTCTTTTTATGATAATAAACAATTAGAAATTGAGGGAATGCCTATTAGTTGGGGAGTAGCTGAACAAGTTTTGATATATGATTGTGATGGAATACAATAGTAGCATAAGATATGAGTAGGATGTTTTCAGACAAACCTGTGAATACTTAATATGAACCGATACAAAGTGAAGGTGGAAGAACCACTAAAACATCATACACAGTAACTGATATGGTAAAGATAATTAATTGTGAAAGATTTAGCTGAGCAATGAAATGATCCAGGACAATCCCAAAATGCTATTTATCTCTCTTTTTTTAAATAATAAAGCTTTTTATTTACAAAACATATGAGTGATTTTTCTACATTGACCTTTGCAATAACTTTTTTTTCCCAAGCTTTTACCCTCCTTCCCCCCACCCACCACCCCTAGATGACAGGTAATCTAATACATGCCAAATAGGATAAATTATATGACAAATACAACACATGTATACATATCTATAGAGTTATCTTACTGCACAAGAAACATCAGATCTAGAAAGAGAAGAAGAAAAAAACAACCTAAGAAGGAAAACAAAATGCATGGAAATATTCACAGAAAGCATTAAAATGCTGTGTTGTGGTTCACACTCAGTTCCCACAGGCCTCTCTCTGGATGTATATGACTATCTTCATCGCTGAACAATAGGAACTGGTTTGAATCACAACATTGTTGAAGAGAACCATGTCCATCAAAATTGATCATCTTATAGTCTTGTTATGCTATTTATCTCTAGAGAGTGATTTGATGAACTCTGAAAGCATAATGAAGGATACTTTCCCTCCCTTTTCTTTATGCTTCTTGCTTTTTGTTTACTTAAGTATGTAAACTCAAATAATCTTTTTATATTCATTCAAAGTGATATGATATGTTATCATGATATCAGTTGCTTGTGTCAATATCATTCATTTTGTCTAGCACATCCTACTGTCAGTTTCTTAGTAAAACCAAAACTTTTTAAAACTTGAAATAGATTTATGAAAATTATAAAATATCTTATAAATACATATCAATGCATGTTACATTTTCTTATTACATATTTTAATATTATAAAATTATATTTCATAATAAAATTATAATTTTATTTTAATAAAGTACCAGCTAAGAATATCATTTGTATATATTATTTTCTGAAAAGTGTGGAAGTATATGGTTTTTGTAAAAGGGGGACATTGCTACATAGAATTTGGAAACCATTTCTTTTGTTAAATAATGATGATAATGACAGCAAGCATTTATATAATTTTTTTAGGTTTGCAAACTGTTTCATATGCATTTTCTCATTTGGAGAACCTAATTACCTTAACATTTGGATTTTCACTACTGGAGAAATATTCCTTTTATTAAATTACATACCCCCCAACTGTTTCTATACTACTCTTTGCTATTAAAACTTCAGTATGAATTAACTTGTCATGCTTCTTTCTGGCATAGAAACCTGCTGACTAAGGAAAGGAGAATTTTGATAGGGAAAAAAGACACAATATGAGAAAGACCTTGTTAGGGGCACCATAGTGGTTGTAGTGAAGAAAGAATCAAGAGAGAGGAAGCAAGTAAGGAGCAATGGGAAGAATCATAGATTTGCAATCCTAGAACCCAGATTCAGATCTCAGTTCTACTACATGGCAAGGTCTATTTCATCTTGGGCACTTCATTTCTCTGAACCTCAATTTCCCCAGTTTGCCAAAGAAGAAGAGTTGGATTAAATGATCTTGAAGGTCTCTTCCTTCTTCCTAAATTTATGTCTCTAGAAGAGGGACCTAAAGAGTTGAGAGGAAGGGAAATCAAAGATAAATGACAATTAGTTGTACCTAGGGTTGGACTTGATTTCTAACAGGGACCATGAGCAACCAGCATGGATAAGACAATGGCATTGCAATGTGAATAGGACCCTAACATGTCTATGCTTTTTATTCCCACAGAAGCAGGAAGGTCTAGAGCTTCTCAGAAGACTGACAAAATGGAAAGGCTTTGAAGAAATGAAAGAGTCCCGGAAAAACATCTTACTTGACATCCTCTATGATGGCATTGTGTTTGCAGTAGAGAAAGGCTTCCCCTGGCCAGCAGTAGTAGAAGTTGCCCGATTCACAGAAGAGCTATTAGAAGAAACCAAAGGTATGCCTTGACTCTGATGGAGCTAACAAATGCATGGATAATGCCCCCAAAAAGTCTTAGTGCAAATCTATGCTATTAAAGCTTATAACTCTACTGTGGTTTAAAATTGCACTAAGACTTTTGGGACATCCTCCATAATCAGTTTGAAGGAAAGCAATACTACACAAACAAGGGTATTAGTTAAAATCCTCTACCTCCCTCACTAGTCTGATAACAATCTGACATTTCTCCACTCTTCCCTCTCCCCCTCCCCCTCCCCCCCAAAAAACTTAGTCCAAGTCTCCAGAACTACCTTCCTTTTAAAAATTTATTTACTTAATAATTTTCCCCAGTTATATTCAAAATAATATTTTTACATTTGTTTTTAAGATTTTTGAGTTTTAGGTTTTCTCCCTTATCCCCACCCATAAGTTAAAAAACTATATGTAAAATGATGCAAAACATTTCCATAAAACTCAGGTTGTGAAAGAAAACATAGATCTCCCATCCTAATGAAAATAAAAACTCTCAAGAAAAATTAAGTTAAAAAAAGAGAGACTAATAGAGAATACGCCAATCTATATTCAGACTCAATTAGTTCCTTCTCTGGGTATGGATAGGATTTTTCATCATAACTCCTTCAGAGTAGATGTGGAGGATTGTAATACTGAGAATAACCAAATTATTTACAGCTGGTCATCCTAGAACATTATTATTATTTTGTGTATAGTATATTTCACTTTGTTCATGAAGGACTTTCTAGGTTTATTTTTTTTCCTGAAATCATCCTGCTCATCATTTTCCAGAGAACAATAATATTCCATTAGAGAAACTTGCTCTGGAAAAAAATTTTATCATTACTATTGCTTATTGTATTTTCCCTCCATTTATTCTGTCTCCTTTTACTCTATCCCTCTTCAAAAGTGTTTTGCTACTGACCACTCTCTTCCCCAATATGCCTTCTCTTTAACACTTTCCCCCCCATCCCATTCCCCTCCTATTTTCCTGCAGAGTCAGATAGATTTCTATACCCCTATTGAGTATGTATGTTATTTCCTATTTGAGCCAGTTCTGATGAGAATAAAGTTCATTCACTCATCCTCTCCTCTCCCTCTTCCCCTCAACTGTAAAAGCTTTTCCTTGCCTCTTTTTTATGACAGATAATTTGTACCATTCCACTTCTCCCTTTCCCTTTTTCCATCCCTTAATTTCATCATTTAGATATATATATGCACATATATATATATATAAAATCCCTTCATATTCAACTCACATTAGTGCCCTCTGTACACTCTTTCTAATTGCCATAATAATGAGAACATTCTAATGAGTTACAAGTATCATCCTCCCATGAAGGAATGTAAACAGATAAACCTTATTAAGCCTCTTATGATATCATTTTCCTAATTACCTCCTTGTACTTCTCCTGAGTCAAATTTTCGCTTCAGCTTTTCATCAAGACTGCTTGAAAATCCTCTTTTTCGTTGAATGACCACCTTTTCCTCTGAAGGATTACACTCAGTTATGCTGGATAAGTGATTCTTATTTGTAATCCTAGTTCTATTGCTCTCCTATCCTTTAATGTAGAAGCTGCTAAATCTTACTAAATCTTATCCTGCCTGTGGCTTCACTATACTTGAATTGTTTCTTTCTGAATGTTTGCAATATTTTCTCCTTGACGGGGAAGTTTTAGAATTTGGCTATAATATTCCTGAACTTACCCTCCTTTTAATCAAATACCATATAACTAATAAGCCAGCTATTTCACTGGTGCCCACTTAGGAAATTATTTCCTTTTCAAAATCTCTCCTTCTTTTCCTCTTCTTCCCCACTCTTTGAGAATACAAGTAATATGGTAATGCTTATACATGTGAAGTTGTGCAAAACATATTTCCATATTAGCCATATTGCAAAGGAAAATTCACACAAAAGCCCAAGAAAATTATAAAGTAAAAGAAAAAAAAAAACTATCTTCAATTTGCATTCAAAATTCATCAGTTCTCTCTCTGGAGGTAATTGGCATTTTCCATGTAGGTCATTTAGAATTTTGGATACATCTTTAAATTCATTCTGCATTATTAACATCTTCATCACTTTCTTAAGTCTAGGCAATCAACAAAATAATAAATTGAGCCTTGATTTGAGGTGTCAGCAAATTTCTGAGGTGTAAAGACTTATACTGAAAAATTATTGAGAGCCAATTCAAAATGGCTCCAAGACACTTCTACCTACATCACACCACATTTCTTGGAAAGTGACTTAGGAACTTAATTTCCATTAAATTTAACAACAAATCAAGACTGATAGAAAGAATGTTAATAGATGATGGTCAATTAAGTTTCTTTCAGAGGTGAAATACCTCAGGGTTCCTGAATGTTAAACTCCTTGATCTCAAGACTGAGGTTACCAAATTTAAACCTCCATGGCTCGATTCCCTTCCCTTCATTAAGGCTCATCTAAACCCACTTCCATATACCCCTAAAAGAAAAAAAAACCTCTTTCATTAAAAAAAAGTTCATAAATTTAGGTTTTGGATGATTCTTCTTCATCATTTGTCACAGGCACAGAGGGTGGAGACTATTATTATAAGTGTCAGATATATAATTCCCTCTGGCTGTGGTCTATACCTGCTGCCAAGCACAATCCTGGTGAGAGCTCCAAGGTCCTATTTATTTAAGAGCTTATTGAGTTAGTTCAAGTCACTGAGGTGTGTCCTAGGAGCTTACCAAACAAAGCTGACAGCTGACTTTTCCAGATATCTTCACAGTCAGGAGAAAGGTAAAAAGCTCAACTGAGATAAGAAGCAAGAACATGAGTCAGTAGTTACTAATGTTGTCTTTGTGGACTTTTATGATCAAACAACATGCATTTATTAAGGGCCTACTATATTGCAAGTAGTGTGCTAGGCTCCTAGGGATATAAAGTCAAAAAATGAAAAATTCCTGCTCTTAAGGAGCTTAAAATCTAATGGGGGACAAAATGAGTACATAGAAAAATATATATTACAAATTGCATAAAATGAATAAAGATAGACAGGTAGGTAGGTAAATAAGTAGGTAGGTAGATAGGTAGATAGATAGATAGATAGGTAGATAGATAGATAGATAGATAGATAGATAGATAGATAGATAGATAG
>JAJPUD010007326.1:6231-34615 GCA_023553655.1 Myrmecobius fasciatus | reverse complement strand
TAGATAGATAGATAGATAGATAGATAGATAGATAGATAGATAGATAGATAGAAAGAATGTGATTTGGAAGAGATAAAGTATTGTTAGCTCCTTGAAATTAGGGACTGATTTTGCCATTCTTCATATGCTCAGAACTTAGCACAATATCTGATAAACAATAGTAGCTTAATAAATATAGACCAAATGACTCAGAGTATTTCTATTCTTTTGGCATCTCCCCCTCTCTAAAATACATAGAGAATGCATCCCTGAGAGCTTTTAAAATAATAATAGCATTTAAAAACAACAAACTATTCCAGTATCTTTGCCAAGAAAACCCAAATGAGGACACAAAAACTCTGACATGACTGAAAAAACTGAACAACATAGAGCATTTTACAAATATTACCTCATTTTATCTTCACAATAATCCTGAGAGGTGAGAGGGTATCTATTATAATCCCCATTTTCAGGTGCAAAAACTGAGGACAGACAGATTATATAACTTGCCCTGTCACATTGCTACTAAGTCTTAAAAAGTGGGATTTTAATTCACATCTTTCCTGTCTTCAAATCCACTGCTCTAGCCACTGCACAATCTAGCTATCATTTCCAACAACATCTTTTTTTGTTGTTGGAGGAGAAATTGAGGGATCCTTCCCAATCTCATTTTCTTATCACTTTTACATATAGAACATCAGTGAAACTCACTTCTTGTCTGCTGGATTCTGGGATATAAAAAAGAATTTTTAAAAAATTTAAAAGAAATTGTACCTGTCCTCAAGGAACTTACAGTTTACTTGGGGAAAACAATTTATATATAGAAAAGTAAATACAAAACAGGGGCTAAAGAAATACATTGAAATTGGAGAGTGGAAACTAGTAGTTGAAACAGAAGTCTTACATTGAGAGTCCAGCTCCAGTGAATAATGAGAGTGTGATTGAATACCTGAGGCCAGGTAGAAGATACGCTTTGCAATCTTCATTTATTAATCTGATCTAACTTCCAACTACCTCCAGGTGACACTATATACTTTCCAGGGTTAATGCATATACCATACTTTGACATTTCAATTCACCTTAACTAGCAATAACAAAATATTTATCATAATAGGATTATCAATAGCAGAAATTATCAATGGCAAGGTATTTGTCAAAACAGAGTTGTAAATAGCATAATTGTGATGCTTTGTTCCTATCACATGCATTCTCTATCAAGATTATTCTAAATTTATCCCCATTATGTCTTTCAAAAATTGTTAAGGGAGATAGTGAAACAATAGTTTGAATGGCTATGCCTAACAGAGAGCAGGTTTCAGGTAATATCTGGACCAGACTTTTGCCGTTCATGGACTTATCTGATACTGGCCCTCTACACCAACCTGAGCTTGAACCTTGAGAGAAACTGGGGATCTTAAGAGATATAAGTTAAAAGTGAGAGAATTCCCAACATGGGGACAATCTGAGCAAAAGGAGATATGAGATGGAATGATAGTTTTGCAGTTTCAAAAGGAGGAGGGTACCTCTTGAGACATTTTTGCTGGGAGTTCAAGAATTCAAAGTCATGTTATAATATTTGCAATTTTAGCCTCTATCCAGATAAAAAGAGAGAATTCATTATAGTGTGTAGGTATTCATAAAATTCTTTGTAAATTTTAGAATACTATAAATGCTAATTATCATTATTTCTATTTCTGATCACACCCACTTACCTAGGATGGGAAAAAGGATAAGCTGAATAAAATGAATGAGATAAAGAGCCTGAGAGAAAGGAAGCAGCAGTAGTAAATTCTAGGGAAGAATTTTGAAGACCCCCAGACATGAGTGAGCCCATAGAATGAAATCCTCTGAGATCAATCAGTAAGACTTTACAAAACATTTAGCATGTGTCAAGCACTGGAAATACAAGCACAAAGAATGAAATAATCTCATTCTTAAGGAATTTATTTTCTATTGGGGGAGAGAACATGAACATAAATTAGTATATACAAAATAATTTGAAATTGTCAGCTTCTCTATAGGAAGAAACTACAGATGAACAAAAAACTGGATTTTTACTTCTCTGAAAGAAAAAAAGGAATTCCCAGCTGAAAAATAGTTTCAAGAAATTACCTACTTGACCTCACTGCCTACAGGCTGTCTCCAAGAGATTGTCCAAGGAAAATCTGCTTATAACTTCTTCCCCAGTAACCTAATCCAGCATCTTTCAAGGCTTAGTCAAGCTCAGTCATGTCTTACCTGTTCAAGTTATGTTCTCTGCTGTTTCAAGTTTAGTCCTGGTTCCTTTGCTGAATGTTCACATTGGAATTCTCAAATTCTCAAAATGGAAAGTATCCAGTCACCATTCTCTGGCCAGGAAGTCTATTTCGTACACCTGATTTCACTCTTCAACCTTCTGTTCCCTAGGAGGATCACTTCAGTAACTCCAACTTTCCCTTTAGAAAAAAAATTCACATAATGATCCATTCTAGCCTTCTACTCTAGAACCCATTTAAATGATTCATATAACCTAAAAGAAAACCATGAAAGGTTCCACAATAAATTTTGAAACCTAAGCAGGAGATAGAGAGCTATTGGAGTCTGGAAGATCTGGCTTCAAGTTTTGCTTTTGACACATACTAGCTGTCCAGCAAGGCATTCTCTATAACTCCAGGCAAATTAAGTTCTATAAATCAAAAATTGTTGATGGAAGGAATTTCCCCATTGGGAGTTCTTGAAATGATGAAATTAAGGATTCAGAACCTCAAAAAAATTTCTTTACAGATGAATGAACTCCAAGGCAAACTTTCAATAAAAAAAAACTATGTTTTCAAGTAAACGCCAACAAGCTATTTATCAGAACAACTTTAAGACTAGAGTTAAAATTAGCCTTTTAGACTATGTTTAGACTAAAATTTAGAGTTAAAATTGCTATTTCAAGAACAGTAAATTGCTGGAGGACTAATCAGAATTCCAAAACACAGTCATGGCAGGTTATAGCTTAATGCAATGCCCAAATTCCAACCCCATGTGTAACTTACCTTCAATTTCCACATTAACTTCAAAGACTGATGAAACAGGGAACAAACTATTTTCAGGTCAAACTGTGCTTGTTAGGAAGAACAAGATAAAAAAAAATTCTTATGTGAAGGGGGGAAATATGCATAGAAAATTAAACACAAAATGCATATACTAAATATTCCAGCAAAAGGCTACTGTCTGATGTGAATTATGTGAAAAGAAAATGTATATTCTTAGAGTGGAGAAACAAAAAATAAAGAAATAAACCTAATAATTCTTATTAACATGTTAACAGGAACCCACAAAGAATATTCCATCTTTACCAAGCTACTGCAATTTTGCCAATTGAATTTTGAAGATAATACCTAAGCATATACCTAACAAAATCCAGCCAGAGGAAAAAATCAAAGCTAGTACTTAGAAGAGGTACTAAGAGATCCAATTCCACCTGTTGAACCAAGCAATCCTCCCTGTCATTTTCTCTGGTTTCTTTCCTCTCCATTTTCCCCATCCTCTGCTATAGTAGCACTAGCAGTAGCTGTATCCAACCTGCTCTGTGATTTATGAGCCTCTTTCCCTTCTTTCCCAGTTACCAGGAAGGCCCTGCCCAATAGATGTTTTATAGGATAGCTTCTTCAGAAACTCTGTTTTCTAAAGTTCCCTCATCCCATCAGCATCAAGGGGCAGTTAGATAGCACATGGATAGAGCACTGGACCAGGGTCAGGAAGACCTGAGCACAGTTGCTATTTCAAAGAATTTACTAGCTGAGTGATTTTAGGCAAGTCACTTAATTTCTGTTCACTTCAGTTTCATCAACTGTAAAATGATGGTTTAGCACCAGAGTTATAGTAAGGATCAAATGAGATGAAATGAAATATTTCTTTAAAAAAATGAAACAGTCCCTGCCCTCAAGAAACTTACATTCTAATTTGTTGTAATATTATATTTACACAAGTAAGTAAATACAAAATATATAACATTTAGGGAAGGGTATTAGCAACAGCAGGATCAGTAGAAACTTGGTTAGAGATAGCAACTGATTTGAATCCTGAAAGAAGCAAAAGCTATTAAAAGGCAGAAATAAAGAGGAAGAACATTTCAGATATGGGCTCCCACAGAGATAAGCCCTGAAATGTTATATATGGGCAACAAGAATGCCCATCTTACAGGAATGCAGAAGTGAGTGAAGAATTGAATGCAGTCTGTCAAAGTAAACTGGAGCCAAATGGTGAAGGGCTTTAAATACCAAATAGAGGATTTTGTATTTTAACCAAGAAGCAAAAGAAAGACATTGGGATTTCATAAGCAGGGAAGAAATTTGGTCCAACCCATGCTTTTGGAATTTTCAGCTATGTGGGAGATAATGAAGAATGGAGAAACTGATTGAAAGAAGAGGAATTAGAAGGCTATTTTGAAGAAAGCTGATAAGAGCCTAAAGTATCAGCTTTAGTAAAAGCATAAAGAAGGTGATTAATGTGACAGGTTGTAGAAGTAGAATCAATAAAACTTGGCAACTAATTGTGTCTGGAAGGGTATGGGAAAAAGGAAGAGTTGAGGTTGGCTTGAAGTTTCAACATATGATTGAGAAGAAACTTGATAGAATCTTCATCTGAAATAGGGGGAAGAGTGGAAGCTTTGACAAGAAAAAAAGAATTCTGCTTTGGACATGTTGAGTTTATGATGCCGACAGCCATGCAGCTGGAAATGCTGGCAGCTGATAATTCGAGACTGGAGCTCAGGAGAGCAGCTGGATAATAGGTGTCACTTGCATACTGTTGGTAATGGAACCCACAGAAGTTAATGTCACAAAGATCAAGAATGTATAAAGAAGAGGGAAGAGAGGAGAAGAAAAGGAAAAAAGCAAAGAGAATAGAAAAAAAGAGAAGGAAGCTACAATGCTTTGGGGTATAGCCACACAGAGGGACAGGACTTGAATGAGGATAAAGCAAAGTAGATTGATAAGGAGTAGCTAGATAGGTAGAAGAAGAAATGGGAGGAAGCATTTTCATGAAAGCCCAGATAGAAGAGAACATCCAGCCAGAGGAGGGATAAACCAAGTTAAATATTATAAAGAAGGGAATAAGGTTAGGGACAAAGATACTATCATCAGATTTTGTTATTAAAAGGTCACAAATAATTTTGGAGACAGCAGTTCCAGTTCATATTGTAAAGGGTTGAGGAGGGAGAGGAGGGGAAGAAGAGATACGAAGTATAGATATATTTTAAGTTAATTTTTTTAAGATGAAAATCTATTTTATCTCTCTCCTCCTCACTGGAAATAAAAAGAAAAACAGAACTTTTGTTAACAAATATGCATAGCCATGCAAAATGAATTCCTACATTGATCATATTTAAAAAACATGTCTCAATCTGTACTCTGAGCTCATCTTTTTCAGGAGATGTTTTCATCTTGAGTCTTCTAAAATTTCAGTTGGTCATTGCATTTATCAGAGTTCTTAAGTTTTTCAGAGTTATTTTCCTAAAATGAAAACTATGAAGTGTTGTTGTTATTGAATAAAATTGTTCTGGCTCTTTACTTCATTCTCTACCAGTTCATCCAAATTTTCCAAGATATGTCTGGAGCTGTTCTCTTCCTCATTTCTTATGACACAATAATATTCCATTGCATTCATACATGACAATTTGTTCAGCCATTTTTGAATTGATGGGAGCCTCTTTAGTTTCCAGTACTTTGCTGCCACAAAAAAAGCTTCTATAAATATTTTTGTATATATGGTTCCCTTTCCCCTATCTAGATAGGCTTTTCTTAGAGTTTAATTATGAAACAGAGGATAGATACAAGACAATAAATTTTAAAAGATGATAGAGTAAAATGGAAATTTTGAGTTGTTTAAACAAAAAAAATTAGGGGAGACTAGAACATGTTTATAGACAGCGGAGAAATAGATAATAATTCGAGCATCTAAAGTCCTGTACTATGAGATAGGAAAAAGATGACTAAGGGCTGGAGCTTGAGCACCAAAGGAGATGAAAGCACTAATGATTGGGGTTTAGGAATGGAACCTATACTCACTGGACCACACGCACACACACATGCCTCTTTCCAGTGCCTCTGGCTGACCTGGGTGGTAGAAGATAAGGAGATGAGTAAGCTTTGATTCTAGGTGTGACTCAAATGGGTTCTGGTTGAGGGGGAGGGCAAAGGGCAATATATACAAATTAAAAAAACAACAACAATCATAGGGGCATAGATTTAGACCTGAAATGCTAGGACAACTCCATTATTTGTTAGATGAGAGAAATGAGTGCCGGAGACACTTATTCAAAGCTGCAGGGGTAAAAAAATGGCAAATCTGGGACTTGAAGCCAGGTACCATGACTTCAAAGACAGCACTTTTCCCACTCAGCTTTCCTGGCTCCCCCAGGCTAAATGTGGGGAGACATCTGGTTTCTGTCGATACATCTTTTTGTGAACACGAACAAATCATTTCAAATCTCTGGAGTCCTTTTTCTTCTAGAAACAGCTGTAGAGTACAAGGCATCTGGGGTATAGGTGGGAAGAAAGCCCCAAATTGGAGTGGGAAGGGAAGGGAACATTAGTACTAAGTGCCTACAATGTGGAAAGCACAGAACTAAGCACTTTACAAATATCATTTCATTTGATCTTCACAAATGACCCTGGGAGGTAGGCACCAATTATTATCCCCGTTCTAAAATTGAAGCTAAGTGACTTGACTAGGGTTATACAGTTAGTAAGTGCCTGAGGCTAGATTTCAACTCAAGTCTTCCTGACTCTAAACACCAGATTTAAAACCTAACTACATGATTTTAGACAAATCACTATTCTTCTCCATAACTAGTGGTCTTTATCCACAAAAGAAGTATGATACAAATAAGAATTCTTCATATGGAGTTGTGAGGAAAATGCTTTGTAAACCTAAAGGTACTATATATTATTAGCCATATTAACTATTATTAGCTATAAAAAGAGAAAATTGGAGTCTTTATAAAGTTCCTTCCCACTTTTAGGATTTTATGAATCATACCACATTTGTAACCTTGGAACTATTTTTTACTCCTCCTTCTTCATTCCTCTATATCCAATCAGTTACCAAGTTCCACCAGTTCTTTTTTGTATCATCTCCCAGATCCACTTCTTCTTCTCCATCCCCAGCACCCTCAGATTAGTCCAAGCATTCATTAATTCATAGCTAGAATAATAAGACAGCCACCTATCTGTTTGCCTTGACTTCAAGTCTTCCCTGAGTCAATCTATTATGCTTCTGGAATGAGTTTTCTCAAATATTCTTTTTTTATTTTTTTTAATTTTTAACATTTTTCTTTATGCTGTGAGTTACAAATTCTCTCTCTCCCATCAGCTCTTTCCCCACTCACCAAGAAGGCAAGCAAAATGATATTAATTAGTTATACATGAGAAATTGTGCAAAACCTATTGCTATATTAGCCATATCATAGGAGAGGAAGCAAATAATAATAATAATAATAAAGTGAGAAAAATATTCTGCAATTTGCACTCAGAGTTTATCAATTCTTACTCTGGAGGTGCATAGCATTTTTTTCATCACGCATCATTTGAAATTGTCTTGGATCATTGTATTGATCAGTGTCCAAGTCTTTCACAATTGATCATCATTACAACAATGCTGTTCCTATGTACATTATGTGATCTCCCAATTTTTTTTCATTTTGCATCAGTTCATGTAAACCTTGCCATGTTATTTTTTCTGAAACCAGCCCTTCATCATTTCGTATTTTCTTTTCCTTTTTTTCTCATCATTTTTACAGTACAGTAGTACTCCATCACAATCATGTCATAACTTGTTCAACCATTCCCCAGTTGATGAACATCACCTCAATTTCCATTTTTTGACACCACAAAAAGAGCTGCTATAAATATTTTTATACATAAAGGACCTTTAGATTCTTTGATCTCTTTGGAGTACAGATATAGTGGAGAGTCAAAGAGTATGCAGTTTTATAATCCTTTTGGTATAGTTCCAAATTGTTTTCCAGAATGGTTGGACCAATTTACAATTCTACCAATAGTTTATTAGTGTACCCATTTTTCCTCATCTCCTCCAGCATTTGTCATTTCTGATGGGTGTGAGGTGGTTGTTTTAATTTGCATTTCTCTAATCAATAGTGATTTAGAGCATTTTTTCATATGACTATAAATAGCTTCAATTTTTTTTTCTTCTAAAAACTGCTTGTTCATATCATTTGACCATTTACCAACTGGGGAATGGCTCTTATTTTTATATTTGATTCAGTTCCCTATATATTTGAGAAATGAGACCTCTATCAGAGACATTTGCAACACAAATTTTTGATACTACTTCATTATCTATAGTACCTTTTAGTAAAATATCAGTCTTCTGCTTATCTCTTTTAATAGATCTAATTTTTTTTTTGGGGGGGGGATCATGATTAGTACTCCTGCCTACCTTTACCCTTTAACTCTATATATGTCTTTCTATTTCAAGTATATCACTTGTAAACAACATATTGCTGTATTTTGGTTTCTAATCTATTCTGCTACCTGCTTCCATTTTATGTCACATTAATGGCATGACTACTATGTATTTCCCTCCTTCCTGTTTTCTTCTTTCTTTACCCTCCTCCCCCTTCCTCCCTCCTTCTCTCTTTTTCTATCTCTCTCTTTCTCTATCTCTCTGTCTCTCTGCCTGTCTGTTTCTCTCTCTCTCTTTCTCTCTCTCTCTCTCTCTCTCTCTCTCTCTCTCTCTCTCTCTCTCTCTTTCTCTCTCTCTCTCTCTCCTCTCTCTCCTTTGTGTTAATATGTCTGCTTTTCTTCTAAATAATGTCTCCTTTAATTTTCTCTCCCTTTTATCATCATCACCATTCCATATTTATTATCCCCTTCTTTCCCTTTCTATTTTATACTGGGTAAGATAGATTTCTATACCTGTTCGAGTGTGTGTGTGGGTGTTCTTCCCTCTTTGAGCCCAATTCCAATGAGAGTGAGGTTCATTCATTGCATACCTACCCCTATTTTCCTCTCCACTATGCACACTTTCTTTTAAACCTCTTTTATGTGAGAAATTTTCCCCCATTCTATCTCTCCTTTCCCCCATCTCCCAATACATCCTCCTTTTTCACCTTATCTTTTTTCTAGATCATCCTAACATAATCAACTCATTCCTGGTCCTTCTCTGCAAAATCCTTCTAACTGCCCTAATAATGGTAAAGTTTTTTGGGTTACATGTATCATATTCCAATATAGAGATATAAACAGTGTAATTTTATTGAGTCTCATGATTACTCTTTCATATTTATTTTATGTTTGTCTTGAATCTTGTTTTAGAATGACAAATTTTCTATTAAGTTCTGGGCTTTTCACTAGGAATGCTTGAAAGTTCTCTATTTCATTAAAGATCCTTTTTTTCCCTTGAAGGATTATGCTCAATTTTTCTGGGCATGTTATTTTTGGTTGTAATCCTTTGGCTTTTAAAACATAATAGTCCAATCCCTCCACTTCTTTGATATGGAAGCTAGTAAATCTTGTGTAATCCTGACTGGTTCCACAATAATGTTTTCTTTCTGGCTGATTGTAATATTTTCTCCTTGACCTTGGAGCTCTGAAATTTGTCTATAACATTATGGCAGTTTTCATTCTGGAATCTCTTTCAGATGGTAATCAGTGGATTCTTTTCATTTCTATTTAACTTTATGGATATGAGATATTAGATCAGTTTTTCTCAATTTCTTAAGATAAGATGGCTAAACTCAGTGTTTGATCATGGCTTTCAGGTAGTCTGATAATTCTTCAATGATCTCTTCTCAATTTATTTTCTATGTCAGTTGTTTTTCCAGTGAGATATTTCACATTTTTTTTCTATTTTTTCATTCTTTTAACTGTTTTATTTTTTCTTGATGTCTCAAAGAGTCATTAGCTTCCAGCTTTCCAATTCTAATTTTCAATAAATTACTTTCTTCAGAGAGCTTTTGCACCTCTTTTCCCATTTGGCCAATTAAGTTTTTAAGGAGTTCTTTTCTTCAGTAAATTTTTCTATTACAATTGGGCCAATTTTGTTTTTAAAGTATTATTTTCTTTAGTGTTTTTGTGACTCTTTTACCATTCTCTTTTCATAATTTTCTTAAATCATTTTAATTTCTTTCCCCAATTTTTCTTCTATCACTTTTATCTCTTTCTTTAACTCTTCTAGGAATTCTTTTGGGGTTTGGATCCAATTAGCATTTTTCTGTGAGGCTTTTCTTGTGGCTGTTTTCACATTGTTGTCTTTTGAGTCTAAGTCTTAGTCTTTTTTATAATCAAGTTTTTTGTTTGTTTGTTATTTGCTTAATTTTTTTTTTTTGCAGGTCCTTTCTTGGCTTTGAAATTTATGTTAAAATTGATCTCTACTCACCCAGGGGTGAGGAGGCACTGTTCCAAGCATCAGACTTTTTCATGCTGCTATTTTCAGAGCTAGTTTTGGGGGCCTGCAAATCCCAGTGCTTCCAAGGTGGTATGATCTGTGAAAAGGTGTGGTCACTGCTCTCCTGGTCTTCATTCTGGTCAGAAAGGATCCTGCTCCCGTGCAGTCACAGGTGTTAACACTCCTATTGGGACTAAACTATGACCAGGTCCCCTGTTCTCTAGTCACAAGTGCTAGTGCTCCTCTCTGCTTCAGAACCGTGACTAAGACCCCTGGTACCTTGAACTGACCACAAGTGTTCCTCTCCACCCTGAAACGATGACCAAGAACTTTTTATTGGCAATAGAGTTGCTAATCAGCATCAGCTGTCCCTAGTATCAGCAAACAGTTTCCTGCAATCTCTTTCTGACCACTTGTCTGACCCTTTTATTGTCTCTAGCTCCTGACACCTGGGGCTGCTGCTGTCACCATCGTTGCTATACTACCTCCAGAACCCACTGCTGGTGCTCTTGCCACACTTTATCTAGCCTCTTCCCATCCTTGTTCCACAGACCTCTCCTGCTGACCTTCTAAGCTGCTTTAGGCTGGAAGAATGTCTCATTCTGACCTTTTATTAGTTGTGCGATTCCAAATTTTGATTTGAGCAGTAATTTAAAAATTGTTTTTGTGGGAATGTTGGGAGGGATCAGTTGGGTTGCCGGATGTCAGAGCCACCTTGGTTTTGACTCCTAAACATCATTTCTAATATGCTTCTCCCCACTTATAAATTTATTTCATATCAGATCAATTTGAACTCCTCACCTTTATAGCTCAACACTCTCCCTTCCTAATCTAATTTTATCGTCATTCACTTATTCTCCCCATAGCTTCCCTGCCCTAATCTTACTCACTTCTTTAGCATCTGTTTTAGCTTTTCTTTTTTTCCATGCTTGCCCACCTATCTCTGTACAAATTTATAGGATTAGAACTGGAAGGAACTTTAGGGGCTAGCTAACCCAATCTACTTATACTACAGCTGTGAAAATTGAGGCCCTGGCAGGCTATATATAACTTGTCCAGTGTCACACAGGAAGTAAGGATGATCACTGTGTGAGTAAAGATACTGGATAAACAATAAAGAAGAATCAAATATGATTCAATGTATCTTGAAACTTGGGTGACTGGGAAAGAGAAGAGGGCAGGAGAGTTGGAAGGCAGTACCTTCCACAAAAAAATAGAAAAGTTACCAGGAATTGAAGGATTAGGGAGAAAATAATGAATGAGTCCCATTTTGGGACATATAGACAGAGATGTTCTGTAGGCAGCTGGCAATGAGAAACTGGAGTTTAAAAGAGAGATTAGAGCTGGAAGTATAGATCTGAGAATTATCTGTAAAGAGATTATAGGTGAGCCTAGAAGAGTATAGAAGATCACCAAAAAGAGAAGAGGGAAGAGGAGACCCAGGACAGAGCTTTAAAGGCTGGGACAAGGATGCTGAGCAAAGGAACCTGAAAAGAAGTGATCAGATAGGGAGGAAAAGAACTAGGAAAGAGGAGTGACATGAAAACTGAGGGAAGAAGGAAGATGTAGCCACGCACTGCAGAAAACTCAAGCAGAATGAAGACTAGGAAAAAGCTATGGACTTAGACAATTTGAGATCCCTGAAAACTTTTGTAGCCCTTGAACTGATAGGTGAGAACAGGTTATGGAACGCTGCTTTTCAATGTTTGCCAGTCTGTTTGTTCGTCGCTATGTGGCTGCTTTGTGATGTATTTCAGCTTCCCCAGGGATTTTGTAAGGCTGGGGTTAATGTTGGTTGATCCCT
This sequence comes from Myrmecobius fasciatus, assembly GCA_023553655.1. Classification (NCBI taxonomy): domain Eukaryota; kingdom Metazoa; phylum Chordata; class Mammalia; order Dasyuromorphia; family Myrmecobiidae; genus Myrmecobius; species Myrmecobius fasciatus. Next base: position 22,455 of record JAJPUD010007326.1, on the reverse strand, counting down.
GTTTGCTAACAAGATAACAGGGTTGGCATAAAGAATTTAAGGAGGGTCATGTTTGCACAATTGCGATTGAAAGTTCTGCCAGGACAGGCTGCTCTACTGGCTTGCCAACTCTGCTTATCTCCTACACTTGATCTGGGCTGCTGCTGGAAAGGGAGAGGACTGCCAATACTTCGGTTTATTCAAAAGCATAAGCTCATTGGGCCCCACCCTCATGGGGGACTGAGACTGAAAAAAGGTGCACGATGATACCCTGAGCATCCTTCTGTGCCCTGCTCTGAGCTGGAGAGAAAGCACTTTTCTCCTGCCTCTTCTTCAGCTTACACGAGTGACATTAACCTTACATCTTCCTTGGTCTGATATCCTGTCAAGACTAGGGGGGAGACCTTTGCTGTGGAGCTGTAAAAGGGGGGTGGCAAGGGGGCAAGAGGGGCAGTGCTACCTGCCTGAGAAACTAGCAGAAAATGTAAAAGTTTTGCAAATCCTTCTCAGGAGAGATACTGAGGGTTTTAAGGAAGAAATCCTCATAACTCTTTTAGTTCATTACTTGTAGATCATTGATCTAGAGCTTTGAAATTTCTTAGTTTGAAGCCTAGAGAGTCAGTCACACAAATAGCAAATGTTGGAAACCTGAACAGCTGCTGAGATTTAGGGTGTTGGAAGGACACTCCACCTAGTTCTGATTTGCAAAATCCTACACATGGGGGAAAGGAGATGTGGTGACTTGTAGCATGGCTTGGAGCAAGGAATGGGGGGGAAGAAGAGGGCTCATTGTCCCCTATCCTTTAATTCTACCATAAAATTTAAGACTAGCAAGCTTGAGTGGAAGGAAAAGGGTCAGAGATTTTTCTGAAGCTTCTGATTTCCAAGGAACTTGGTCCACCCAGATCCTGAGAACCCAAGAATCAAAGCATGATATGGTAATTCTCTTTCCTAACAGAAAAGTCTCACAACCTGATTCTCACCATCTTTCCAGGAATATTTTGTTTTATTTACCTCTATATACTCTCTATTCCAATGAAACTGTGCTTCTACCTATTCTCCAACTCACTATTCCATCCTCTAGCTCCAAGCTTTTACAAGCCGGTCCCTTTCCAACCAGTCACTTGAAGTTCCATGAGGGAAATTGTCCTTGCCTCAGAGAGATGAAAAAAACGTTAGTCCTTCATGGCTCTTATGAAGTCATGGCATCTGCTTATGGTATGAAGAAGAGAGTAAGGGAAGGAATGAGTGAAAGAACTGTGATCTTAGGAAGCAGAATATCTTGCTTCTGGGTTCTGCCTTACAATTGACTTTGTGATTAATTATGTGATCTTAGATAATTGATCAGTAAATGCTTTTTAAGTACCCTCTATGTACTGGGCACTGTGCCAAATTCTGTAGATAAAAAAGGTTCAATAAATAGTACCTCCTTCAACGATTTTGAAGGGAAGAAATAACATACAAACAACTCTGTACAAACAAGTTACAGACAGGATAAATTGCACACGAATAACAGAGTGAAGACACTAGAAGTAAAGGGGAAGGGGCTGAGTGGGAAAATCTTCCTGTAGAAGATGAGATTTTACCTAGGACTTGAAAGAAGGCTAGGAAATCACAAGGTAAAGATGAGGAGGGAGAATATTTCAGACATGGGAGGCAACGAGTGGAAATGCCTAATGTTAGGAGGCAGAAATGTCTTGTGCAAGGAGCAGCAAGGAGGGCAACGTTACTGGATCACAGAGTACATGGAAAGAAGGGAGAAAGCTTAAGAATAAGGGAAAGTTGAGCAAGTGGGGGACAAATTGTGAAGGGCTTTGAATGCAAAAGACAAGATTTTATATTTGGTCCTGGAGGTGATAGGGAGCTACTAGAGTTACTGAGTAAAGGGACACTTTAGGAAGATCATTTAAGCAAATGAGTAGAGGAGGGACTAGAATGGGGAGAAATGCAGCAGAGAGAACCACCAGCAGGCTATGAGGGCTGTTCTGAGGTGTTAACCCTGTTCCTTCTTAATACGTCTCAATTTCCCTATCTGTAAACTGAGAGGGTTGGATTAGATGTTATTTAAGGATACTTAACATTCAATGATACTAGATGATTTCCTCCTCTCTCAGAAGTCCCTGAAACCCCACAATATCTACATCAGCAAAATCTACAGGAAAAAAAAAAATCAGGTACCAATACATATTATGTACTTCCTTCTACCATAATGTTCTCAGTCTTAAATGGGAAACAATCTGCCCATTAACCTATGTGCTCAGAAATGTAGGTTTTGAAATCAAGCTAACAGGTCTAAGAGAAAAGCTGTCATTCTTTATTTTATTTTTTTTGAGGCAATTGGTTATGTGACTTGCCCAGGATCACATAGCTAGCAAGTGTCTGAGATTGAGTTTGAACTTAGGTCTTACTGATTCCAGAGCCAGTACTCTCACCTAGCTACCTCTAAGGTTGTCATTCTCCGGGGCATCATGATACAGGAAGAAAGAATGCTGGCTCTAGATTCAGAGCTTGTCTTTGTTATTAATTAACTGGGCGACCCAATTTTAAATCCATGATCACACACTATTGCTGTAATCTTCTGAGATCAGCTAGATGACAGCAAACCTCAAGATGGTAGGGGACCCCACACACACACATATACACACACACTTTACTAGTGAAAGGCAGCCTGAGGAAAAGAGGGGCAAAAACACTGAAGCAAAAACAATTATAGCAGCCTGTGTTTGAGCCTTGGCTTTGCCATTTACTAACCATGTGACAAGTCTCTTTGGGATGTCTCTGATAGTTAATTTCCTTATCTGTACTAGTGACATCTCAGGGTTGTTATGAGGAAAATATAGATATTAAAAGGCTATATAAATCTGAATAGCTATTTTTATTATTGTTATTGTTATTATCATAAGTGGCCAAATCACTAATTTCAATAGAATTGTGATGAAGAGAGCCATCTGCATCCAGAAAGAGCACAGTAGGGACTGAATGTGAATCACAACATAGTATTTTTACTTTTTTGTTGTTGTTTGTTTGCTTTTTGCTTTCTTTTTCATTTTTTTCTTTTTGATCTGATTTTTTTTGTGTGTAGCATAATAAATGTGGAGATATGTATACAAGAACTGCATATGTTAAATATGTTGGATTCCTTGCTGTCTAGGGAAGGCGAGTTGGGGGAAAGGGAGGGAAAAAATTTGGAACACAAGGTTTTGCAAGGGTGAATGTTGAAAACTATCTTTGCATGTATTCTAAAAATAGAAAGCTATTATTTAAAAGAATAAAACTATCTTGACATTAAATTGGGAAAAAAAATAAAATACCATTAAGTGAAAATTAAAAATAAGTAGCCAAATCAGGATTTAGATGATAATAATAGCTAATATTTATATAGAAGTTATTATGTGCTAAGCACTTAATAATTATTATTTCATTTAGTCCTCACAATCAACCTTGGGCAGTGGGTGTTATTATCTCCATTCTACAGAAGAAGAAACTGAGACAAACAGAAATTAATCATCACAAAACTAGCATGTGTTTGAAGCTGGATTTAAACTTAGATATTTGTGACTCCAGGTCCCAGAGTTCTGCACTATGAAAGCCATTACCCTAACCTGCCCCTCAGACTTCTGCTATTCAACTCCAGACACACAGGCCTCATTTAACTACTTTTAATTTCCTAAGTGAATGCATGTCTATTTGTAAGGAGAGGAAGGGTTGACTTGGGGGTCTAAGTAGGAAAGAAAATACCTAGTCCCCCACAAGGGCCTTCTTCAAACTTGGACTGGCCCTTACATTTAGGAAAGCCCCAGAAATAGAAGTACAGGTTAATCTATGGTCCCTCCAGAGGTGTTGGGCTTCTCTGGGGAGTAAATCCTATCTTCAACAGAGTTTCCCATAGAGTCATGATTACAGAGTGGTAAAATTGGCTGTCTCCGTGGCCTGAGACATACAGAGGATGACCTCCTTCCCACCCCAAAGCCACCTGAATAATCCTTCCTGGAGAAGCAGGAACTATTTATGGGTGGAATGACAAGATGTCACCATAGAGATTGGGTCTCACAAAGACACCTGGATCATATGTACAAGTACATAGCAGCCCTTCCCATCTGGCAGCTGCCCCGGGCGACTGAAATCCCCCAGTTTTTCACAGTGAATATATTCATGCCCATCCTGAGCCCAGGTCCCAGGGTAGCCGCAGGCTTCTGATGGGCTCAGCAGGCTCCACAGTCCCACCTTTTTGCCTTGATGCTGATGAGGATTTATGAATAGGACTGGTGCACATACAGTGTCTCAAAAGTCTTAGTGTAGTTCTTCTAAGTTGCTGAAATTTAAATATTCAAGCTATCAAAGCTTAGAACTGCACTTACATTTTTGGGGGGTGGGCACCTGAAAAGCATAGTTTCATAGGATTATAGATTTAGAATTGAACCTTAGGGGTCCATTTTAAATGACCCTAAAGGGTCATTTAAACCAACCTTTTCCCTTAAACAAATGAGGAAAGTAAGTGGAGGTACAAAGGCAAGGATTCTGAGTCTAAATTGTCTTCGTGCAAATCCAGAGCTTTTGCCCTTGGACAAGTGAGAGAAGGAAACAAGCGATAAGCACCTATTAAAAGGATTTAGCAAGTATTTCATTGGATCATCCTTTTTCCTCACTGGCTGCCTCTCAAGGATAATGAAATAAAGCCCTCAAAGTCCTGGAAGTAAAGGTTCTGATTTGCTATGTGCTAAGAAACACTGAATTTCTCATCTAATTGGTCACCACTCTCCAAACAGGGACAAGGATTACCCTAAAAAAACCCATCCCTGCAACTGGCTCCAAGGGATCTGGGGAAAAGTAATCCCTTGGGATGCATGATTCTCAAATCTGAAATGCCAGAGAGCTCCACAGAACAATTCTCCTGGGGAGAAAATGCGTGTGTAGGTAGGTCTTGGAGACAGGATTGCCCCATAAATGCCTCTCACCTACTTTTCCTGCCAGGAGAAGCTACTGGATCACCTCGTATATACTTTTGATCATTGTTGTTCAGTCATTTCAGTCGTGTCTGACTCTTCATAACCCCATTTGAGGTTTTCTTGGCAGAGTTAATAAAGTACTTTGCTATCTCCCTCTCCATCTCATTTTACAGATGAGGAAACTGAGGCAAACAGGATTAAGTGATCTGCCTAAATCACAGCTAGTAAGTGTTTGACACTAGATTTGAACTCAGAAGATAAATCTTCCTGATTCGGGTCTGGAGTTCTATCCATTGCCCCAACTAGTTACCCAAGGTACACTTAAAACTCCAGCAAGTGGGGAGGAAAAAGGAACTTCAAGAAATAAGATTTTTACCAAGCTCTGAGACATTCTCCTGAGAACCAAAAAAATGTGGGTAAGAACTACCAAGAAAAAGGACAGCAAAAGCAGATTCAAAGGTGGAGATGAGCAAGTTGGATATGAGTGATAAGCATCTGGCTGGCATATTCCTGATTTGCATCTGTTTGTATAATTACTATTCATGATAACATCAGAAATCCTATCTCTTGGTACTGTTTCTAGGAAAAATATTAAAGGTAATAGAACAGGCCTAGTCCAGAATGAGTTATTCAAATGTTGGCCAAAAAACAAAGTTTGGGAGTTGCTTGAAAGAGTAGTAGGAAAAAACCTATTTTTCTCAACCCAATCCTCCCCCAAAAAAGAAAATATCAGCTCATATTTATATGTTACTTCATATGTTGTAATACAAAGCATTTTGTTCATAGCAACCCATTTTATAGATGTAGATATTGAGGCTCAGAGTAACTTGCTCAGTGAGTTGGAAGTAGAACTATAAGTAGATTCTCTTGATTCCATGGTCAAAGCTCAGTCTGATAAGTCACAAGTTAGCACTATATAGCACATTAAATTTATAAAGTCCTTTATGTGCCAAAGGTGTATGAGTGAGCCTTACAACCCTAGGAAATATGTATTCCAGAATCCCAGAATCTCAGGCTAGAAGGAAAACCAAAGGTCAGCTTGTATTAACTCATTCTGGATCAGGAATTATCTTTATAATATAGTCTTCAACAAGTGGTCATCAAGTCTTCATTTTAGGGACTTCAAGTAGCCCATTATGTTTTTATACAGCTCTAATAGCCAAGCCTAAATTTGGCTCTCCACAACTTCCAGGCATGGTGAATAGCCATTGGAAATGTCCAGAGATGGAGTGTCTTGTGTGAAGAACACCAAAGAGGCCAGTGTCACTCAATTTTATAATTATAAGAAGAGTGGGAAGACAGAAAGGGTCCGGATTGTGGTCCCAGTTCTGTCTTCTGGAGTTAACAGAAAAAGTCAAATCCCTCTCTCACACGTGGACAACTTTTCAAATGCTTAAAGATGTCTGCTATATTCATTCTTAAATTTTATGTAATTAAAATATTGCCCCCCTTCAGTGAATCATTTAATAGCATAATCTCCAGGATTTGACTAGCTAGGTTGTTCTCCCTTTATATCCTTTCAGAACTCAGCTCTCTATATGGAATCTGGCAGCGTAGCACGAACTATTACATTCCAGATCCTGAATATATGCCTCCCATGCTACTAGTCTCTCCAAAGTTGCCGAAGTTATCTAAGGGCCTTTTCTCAGTACTCATTCTTCGTGACTTCTCTGTAGCCTTTGACACTATTAATCATCTTCTTCTTGATATTTTCTTCTCTCTGGAAATAGTACTGACATTACTATACTCTAATTGAGTTCTACTTATCTGAAAACGTTTTCTCAATCTTCTTTGCTGAATCTTTGTCCAGAATATATCCACATAGAGGGAGTGTCTCAGAAGGTTCTGTCCTGGACCCTCTGCCCTTCTCCCCCTATACTATTTCCCTTAATGACCTCATCAGTTCACATGAATTCAATCATCTCTGTACTGATCTACTCATCTACTTCTAACCTCTCTGCTAACCTCCAATCGTGCATCTCCAAATGCCTAATGGGTATCAAGACCTGAATGTTCTTTAGGCATCTTAAATTCAACATGTCCAAAATTGAACTCATTATCTTTCCTCCCTTGCTAATTTCACTGTTACTGTTGAGAGTACCACTCTCCTCTCAGTTACCCAGGCTCACAACACCGGTGTCAATCATCCCTCTTCTCTTCATTCTTATTCATCCCATATCCACCACCTCAGCACAGACCTCCATCACCTCCCAGTTGTACTACTACAATAACCTACTGTCTGGCCTCCCTGTCTCAAATCTCTCCCTACCATAGTACAACCTTCACTCAGCTGTCAGTGTGTCACACACACACACACACACACACACACACACACACACAATTAATTCAATAAACTCCAATGACTCCCTATTAGCTTCAGCATCAATTTGAAGATCTTTGTTAGCATTCAAAGCCCTGCACTACTTGGTTCCTTCCAAATTTCCCAGTCTTCTTACATTTTACTCCTCTAACTTTGCCCTTGATTCAGTAACTTTACTGTTCTTCACTCCATCTCCTGACTCTAGACATTTTCTGTGGCTATCCAGTATGCCTAGAATTCTCTCCTTTCTTATCTCTTCCTCCTGATTTCCTTCATGTTCCATTTAAAAATCCTATCTCTTATAAGAAGCTTTTCTTGACCCCTCTAAACACCAGAGCTCACTCTCTGTTAAGTATTACTATACTGTATATAGCTTGTTTTTACATAGATGTTTGGGGCAACTAGGTGGTACAGTGGAAAGATCTATAATCCTGGAATCAGGAGGACCTGATTTAAAATCTGACCTCAGACACTTACTAGCTACATGATCCTGTTTGCTTCAGTTTCCTCATTTGTAAAATGAGCTGGAGAAGGAAATGACAAATCAGTGTTTCTGTCAAGAAAACCCTAAATGGGGCCATGAAGAGTCAGACTGAAAAATTATTGAACAACAACAGTTATTTGCATTGTCTCCCCCATTAGTCTGTGAACTCCTTGAGAATAGGAAATGTTTTTTGTCTTTTTTTAATCCCCAGACTTTAGCAGTGTCTAGAACATAATAGGATCCTTAACAAATGCTATTTGACTGCATGACTGATCAAGATTCTTTTTATAACTGCTGTTTAATCATATCTTCTCCATTTTATATTAAAGAAGTTGATATTTTTTGTGTACATAAATGTAAGACTTTACATTTATCTTTATTGATTTTCATCTCATTAAATTCAGTCTTTTCTTACCTATCAAGATCTTTATAGGATCTTGATCATCCAGTATGTTAGTAATACCTCCCAGGTTTGTGTCATCTAAAAACTTGAGGGGGTTGCTATCTGGTTCTTGATCCAAGTCATTGTTAAAGATGTTAAACAATATAGGACCAAGCACAGGTCCCTGGGACTCTGTACCAGAGAATTCCTGCCATGACAACAATAAACCATTAATAGCTACTTTTCTGAGTTTAGCATCCCACCAATTACAAATCCATCTAATTGTATTATCATCTAGTCTTCATCCCTTCACAAGAACAGTAAGAGATACTTTATCAAAAATTAGAGAAGCCAATACTTCCTTAGGCAAAGGAAATATCAGAGTAGATGACAAAATCCTGAAGACCTCGGGGTCATGATGGCAAGACAAATGCTCCTACAAGAGGACAGTGAACCCTATAGAAAGAGTTTCCTTTTTCTTGCTTCCCAAATTCTGCACGTCTTTCTTCTTGGAAATTTAAAATAACTCCCAGTCTTTGAATTTTGCAATTTAGTTTAAATAAGGAATATGTATAAAGTAGTCTTAATTCTTTGAATGTTGGAAAACACAATCTATGGAGTTCCTTCAGGACATTATTTAATCAAGCACTATACACCAGCACAGAATTTGCATTACAGTGCCTTTAGTCAACACATTTTGATAGTGGTAATGATAATCATGATTATATTCTGAAAAAGCAAGAGCCAAGAAAGGACACAGACCTTGTGCAACACTTGGAAAGAAGTTCATCATAGCTTACCGCCACCACCACCCCAAAGATATATGTTTATATTTTATTTTAAGGTTCTCAAATCATTTTCTCCTCTAAGGTGCACAGCAACTCAACCAGGTAGGCATTATTATTATTATTCCCATTTTACATATAAGGAAGTTGAGGCTCAGTGAGGCTAAGGAATTTGCCCATAAACATACAAATAGTAAATGTCAGAGTTGTCATTTACACCCATATCTTCCTGCTCCATAGTGTGCCAGCCTTCATGTGCTCCAGCAGTCAAACCAGCCCTTAGGAAGATGTACTGAACATAGTATACGAAGGGATGTTTCTGGCCATCTCTCAACTTAGCTGTGAGTGAGAATGGAATGAATAAAGCCAGATGACATAGTGAAGAGAACACTGAGCCTAGAAGCAGGAAAACTTGACTTTAAATCTGTGACCCTGAGCAATTCATGTAACATCTGTTCTTTAATTAAAAATATAAAAAAAATCCTTCTCTTCATGATCCTTCTGAGGTGTCATCTACTCATAAGATAGAGAAGACATGGAGAGACAGCTGTTGTTCTGAAAAAGATCTAGAAGTTTTAGTGGACTGCAAGATTTTTATGATTGATCTTGGAAGACAATTAAGAGAGGCAGAGCTTTCAGAAAGAGGGAGGAATGATCACTTTAGACTCTGCCTTTATCAGACATCATCTGGAAGATTATGTTCAACTCTAGGTGCTGTAGTTCAAAAACTCTTAAACTAGGTGGCACTTAGGCATAAAATATTAAAGTTAAAACCAGAAGTACCTGGGTTCAAATACTGCTTCAGATGCTAGTTGTATGAAATTAGACTATGTTCTCTTATTACTGTTTCCTCATCTGAATTATGGGGATAACAGTAATACCTATATCATAGAGTGATTGTGCAAATCAAATTAGTTAATATCTAAAGCAACTTGCAAAGAGCTATATATATTATATATTTATATGCATTATATGTTTATGTATACATTAGCTATCATTATCATTATTAATTACTATTATAGCTGGATAGTATCCAAAGGAAAGCAACCATACCCTGAGTCCATATCATATAAAGATTAATTTAAGGAACTTGGCACACTTAACCTGGAGAAGATTCAAGGCCAAGGGGGTGTGTGTGCAGGGGAAGGGACAAGATAACTATCTTCAAGTCCTTGAAGGTCTATCATGTTAAGGAAGACCTAGTCTGTGTTCTATTTGGCCTCTGAAAGACCATGAGCAGGAGGTAGAAGTAGCAACGAGACAAATTTAGGTTCCATATCAATGAAAGCTTCCTAATAATCAGAGTTGTTTTGTAGAATGAAAGCAGAACGAGCTGTTTTTGAAGGTGGTAAGTTCTTCCTTGGAGGTCATTCATTAAGCAGTATCTGGACACTACTTGATCAATATGTTATAATGGGGCTTCCTTTCATGTATGAGTTAGAGTTATTCAAGTCCTTTCCAACTCTCAGATTCTGTGACATAAAGCTTATCCTGATCCATCCCTTCCTATCGGTACTAGGCTGCCCTGACTCTAGCCATCATCCCTATTTTTCCTCCACTCCATCCCCACTAAACACACACATACACACACACACACACACACACACAAAATTTTGTTTTCAAATACCCTAGGGTATGAGGCTGTTCTAGGTGGACTTCTGTCTCTATTTTACCCAGAACCACACCTTCAAGCTATTTGTAACCATCTCTACATTGTGCCATAGTTGTTGAGCTGTTTTTCCTAGCTCTCTGTTACATGTTGTTTTACCTTATTAGAATGTGAGATCCTTGAAGGCAAGAATGATTTTTCTTGTTTGTTTTTGTGTTCCCAGAGCTTAGCATAGTGCTAAGGTACATGGTAAGAGATGCTCTCTCTATCTAGCTATCCGTTTATTGCAACAAATTGATAAAATGATTAGAGGTAGGATCCAAGGGGTGGATTTTCCTGGGATTATGCCCACTTAGAAAGACCACTGGAAGATATGATGGACCCCCTAAGTGAGTCAAATTGTTCTTTGTCAGTTCAAGATTCATTAACCATTAAAGTCATTTGAAAAAAATCTTGGTTCATTGTAAAGGGACCTTAAACTTGGGGAACAAGGCACCAGCCTCTTTGTGATCATCAATGACACTAGGATCATTATTGAATGGCAGTGGTCTTCCCAGATCTTTTGATCTTCAGATGAAAATGGACTTGCTACTACTGCAAACTCTCAGGATAGTCAGTTAAAGGTTTAAATTCTTGAATCTCCAAAACAAGTGTCCCTTTCCTTTGGAGAGGATCAATACCATCCTAACATTGCTAGGTCATTCCCACTTCCTCCAGATTCCCTAGAACTACTTAGAACTGGATCTCCTACCCTCCTCTTCCTGCAGCTAACCCTGCAGTTTCATTCACAGGGAGAGTGTAAGGAGGGGAGTTTCCTAAATAAGAATAAGAGGGATGATTTACACTTCAGTGGGAGGAAGCAATAAGCAGGAGTCAATGGAGTGATTTTTGATGTAGAATTAGACAGTCTGGGGGACATTGGTGAGGTGGTATATGGGAAAGAGCAATGGAAGGGGCTGCACATCAAAACAAAGGGTAGAAACTAGAAGTTTATTTCAGGTCTTAAAAGGGGAAGAAATTGGAAGGAAAGATACAGACCCAATTCTAGCAACCTCCTACAGAAGAATATCCTAAATTCAGAAATGAATCTATTATATCTAGCACAGCTCTTCTGTCCCAAAGCTACTCCTGTCCTGCACTCTGACTCAGAGCAGCAATGTAACTCTTAACTATGGGCTATTTCTATGCATCCAATGTGAGACAAAGGACTGTGTGAAATGGGTAAGAAAATATTAGAGAAGCATGTTCTTAGCCTTTGCCCTAAGACCCCAGAAATATAATAGCAGGGGTGATATGAATGCCATTCAAAGGAACTCTCTTCTCCCTGATTATTCCTCAATGAAGTTTGTAGGACTGAGGAAACTTTTTCCTTGTTCTGTGAACCAACCTCAACATGAGCTTGATCTTAGATCCTATTAGCTATAAAGCAAAATCAGCACCTCATGGTTTGTCTCCAGAAGGGTTTGGAACAAAAGTTTAGTTTCCTGGGATGTTTCTAGAATCCATCAAAAAGCAGAATTCTCCAGAATCAGATAAGGATGCCTGGTCATTTTATGATTATGAAGAATCTCATTAACCTTGAAATATTGGTGGAGTTGCCACAGCTTTGACTTAAATCTTAGTGATAGGCAGTGCTGTAGTATAATGGAAAGAACCTAGAATCCGGAGTCAAAGACCTGGATTCAAATCCTTTATTTTTGTCACTGTTGCTGCTGTTTCTGTTGCTTTGTCTTTTCCAACTCTTTCTTCATGACCCTGTTTGGTATTTGCTTGGCAGAGAGATTGGCAGGGTCTGCCATTTCCTTCTCCAGCTCATTCTACAGATAAGGAAACGGAACCAAATAGAATTAAATACCTGCTATCTATATGACCTTAGACAAGTCAGTTCCCTCAGCCCTAAAATGATAGGATTGAACTAGAAGAATCAGATCTATAATTCTATAAATCAGGAGAAGGTCTTTCCCATGCATAAGGGTAGTGATCAGGCTAGTCCTTGTTCACCTTCCTTCTGAAAACACTTTTGCATCAAAGTTGCAAAATTCAGTTTTCACTTTCATTTTAAACTTTGGCCTTTCTTCTCACAACTCTCTTGGACAGTTGAAACTGGTGGAAATATCTCTCTAAACACCCTAGTTTTGACCTGAAATCTATATTGATGACTTATACTTTAGATAAACAGTAAATATTTACTTAATGAATTAAGGTTTTCAAAGCATTTGAGCCAGTGAGATGGGTAATATGTATATTATTTTCTCTCTCTTTTTTTTCTGATGAAGAAACTGAAGATCAGAGAGGTTGTTAGTCAACTAGCATTTACTTAAGATTATTCAAGAATTTATTCAAGAGCCAGGCATTATGTTAAACACTAGGGATACAAAGAAAGGCAAAAAATAGTTCCTGTCCTCAAAGAACTTTAAATCCAATAGGAGAGACAATGTATAAACAACTAGGTACAAAGAAGATATAAACAAGATAAACTAGAAATATCAATACAAGGAAAACACTAAGATTAAGTAGAACTGGGAAAGTATCCTGCAGAAGTTGAGAATTTGGCTGAGAATTAAAGGAAGCCAGGACAGAGTCAGAGAAGGGAAATTAGGTCCAAGCATAGGGATAGAGAGGTAGATAAATGTCATGTATGAAGAACAGCAGGGAAGTCAACATCACTGGATTACAGAGTATGGGAAGGAAGTGAAGGGTGAGAAAACTAGAAAGGGAGGAAGGAAAGAAGTTATAAATGCTTTGAAAACCAAGCAGAAGATTTTATATTTGATCTTGAGAAAATAAGGAGTCTCTGGAGTTTCTTGAATACGGGGGCGGGGAGGATGATATGATCAGACCTAAATTTTAGGAAGATCAATTTGACAATTGAGAAGATGGATTGGAGTAAGGAACAGTGAGAAAGATAGACCAGCCAGATTGTTGTTGAGGTAGGTTAAGTCACTTTCCCATGGTCAAATGGCTTATAAGGGTCAGAGAATGAAATGTAGGTCTTTCTGACTCTAAATCTATATCATGCAGCCTCATATAGACAATGTCTCCAAGGTCCTTAGGGTTCTAGAAGATGAGTCCTGTTGGAGGTTCTAGATTAACACTTGTTAAACTTTTACCACTCACAACCCTTTTTTCCCCTGAAATTTTTGCATGACCTTGGATATATAGGTATACAAAATAGATATACAAAATAATAATAATAATAATTGATAATAAATCATAATTTCATGACCCCCACATTCAGTTATGTGATCCTATACAATCTACAATTTAAAAAGTTTTATTCTAGATCATACAGAGAGATGAAAAAGACTTCAGATGTTTCTGTTTTAAATTCATCCATTTTACATTTGAGGAAATTAAAACTCATTGAAGTGAAGTCATTTAACTCCCAGACCTTCTCACTCCTAATTCAGTACCTTTCCCGCTACACCTCAATGCTGAACTAATTCTGCAGAATATTGATTTCAGGGAAAGGGAGGAGAGCAGCATGGTGCAGTGATTGATGGATTTGGAGGCAGAGGATCTGGATTCAAATCTCAGCACTGCCACTAATTTCCTGGGTGACCCTCAGCAAGTCACTTAGGCTGTACGCTGATAAGTCTCCCTATCTATAAAATGTTGTTCTTATTTGTTTTTCCTTCTCAAAGAGGACCATGATGAAGCCATGACATGCAAGTGAATTGGATTTCAGTGAGGGAGAGCTGTGCAAAGTCACCTACTTCACTTTCCCTTCCAGAGCCATCTGGGTCTAATGACCAGATATTGATCAGGATGATTGGAGATGGCCCTGGGAGATCTGTAACATATGGCTCCAAGGGGTCCTTTCCAGCTTTAAGTCCATTATCCTAGGAATCTATGCTGAGGCCATAAGTAAGTTTTGACCTTCAAAGTATCAGCAGAGCAGCTTTGAAAGAAAAATCAGACATTCTATAACTACGGCTCTGTCTCCTAGTAAAATGCTTCCCTCCTCTTTCCCTCAAACACATTTAAGATTTAACCACTTTTTTACACTTCAGTATGAATGAATTTCTTGGCGTTTGCTCCAGGATTAAGTTTTGATGCAGGGTGAAGACCATCAGGACCTTGGATATGGGAGAAAGGGAGGGGCCTGCTAAAATGATCTAAAAGGTAGCTTGTGAAACACTGAATCTTTATCTAGTCCATTTTTTTTTAAATAATGTAGGCCCTGATAAAGGCCTCCTGAACTGAAAGTTATGCAACTCCAAACTCTGCTTTGATTCTCTTCAGTTAGAGTTGAAGTGACTGCAGCTAAACTGGTTTTTCAGAGGACATTAGTAGAACCTGGTTCCCCATTGAGAGAAAGAGGGGGGCCTCTTTCCAATGGTTTTCTAGCCAGATTCTCCAGAATTTATGTAGGGAGTAATAAATCTTACAAAACTCTGAGCCCTATTCAATATGTATTTGGGGGTAGGTGGTGATAGGAGGAGGTAAGTTTAGCAATTCTTACAATCTAATGTCTTTTCAATCTCGATTTTAAACTTCTATAATGTTGTCTTTCCAGTACTCTCCTCCTCCTCCTCCTCCTCCTCCTCCTCCTTCTCCTCTCCCACCCCACCCAGTCCCCATGCCTCCAGTGTTCTGTGCAGGTGCTGGCCTTCAGGGAATTGGGGGGGAAGGGGGAAAGAAGGGGCTGTCTTCAGGAAGTTCCCAGCAGCCAATGCAAATCAAGACAACTCCCTGATATTGAAGTTGAACCTGCAGGCACAGATCTGTCTGAGGAAAGCAGCCCGGGCTTCTCCCAGAGATTTAATCCATGGGTTTCTGAGTCACCTGCCCTAGACTTCTTAACATATGGTTTAAATTCTCCATGGGCCAAGAAACTGTTTCTATTAAGCTCTAGGTTGTCCCGTTCTGTAAACTAAAATCAGTGCCATCTCTCCCCTCAAAAAGAAGCTGGATCCAATAAGGGAAAACTGAAGACCCAGTGAGGCTATGGATATAACTGTAACTCTAGCAATGATCCAATATGTGACCTCAGACAACTGTTTTGGCTATGGCTTCATTATATGTCAAGAGGGAAGCAAAACAGAGAGAACATTAGGAATAATAAAAAGACTACAAAACACTTAGCAGGTAAAATGAATGTGACCAATAATACACTCCCATTGTGGTTGTCCAAACCTTCAATCTATCAATAAACATTTATTAAGCACCTGCTATATGCCAGGCACTGTGCTAAGTGCTAGGGAAACCAAAAAGGAAAAAGGGGTCCCTCCCCCCAAGGAGCTTACAATCTAATAGGGAAGACAACCTGCAAACAGATATAAACAAAGCAAGCTATATACAGGATAAATAGTAAATAATTAAAAGAGGGAAAGCACTGGAATACTTAGGGGTTGTGGGGAAGGTTTCCTATTGAAGGTGGGATTTTAGTTGGGACCTCAAAGAAAATAGGGAAATAAGTAGGATTCAGAACTTCAGTGGGCTGGAAGCAGACACCTATCCTACACAACTGCACCAATTCTACCCACAAATACATTTCTGAATACAGAGCTTTTAGGAAGGAGACAGGAACAGCTCATGGTCATTCAAGCTGCAATGTGTATTGATACTGAGGGTGCTTTCTTCAGCAAATGACAAAGGAAAGACATGCATTCAAATATTGCATGGTTGTTCTACATTGGTGCAAAAAAGTTGAATCACCTTCCCCCCTCTCTCTCTCTCTCTCTCTCTCTCTCTCTCTCTCTCTCTCTCTCTCTCT
>JAJPUD010007325.1:57455-109809 GCA_023553655.1 Myrmecobius fasciatus | reverse complement strand
TTGGGGGAATGTCGGAGGGAGTTCACAGAGAAAGCTGTCCGCAGTTCGCCATCTTGGCTCCGCCCCCACTTATATAGTGCAAGCATAACCTTCTTAAAGTAGTCTGGGTTCCGATTATTTTTACTTGTTCATTTTTCTTTAAAAGTCTGTAGTGCAAAGTGGTGATGGCCTATCCATTCACCAAGAATTGATTGAATTATATTTCTGCTGCTCAATATTGAAGGTACTTTGGATATCTGGGGGAGATCATAAGGTATTTTTAACCCTGTTCAGAATAGGAAACTGGTAAACGGGAAATAACAGTGCCAAATTTTGTATATATTTTGTTTAGATGCTGTCTCTCCCAATAGAATGTAAGTTTCTTGAGGGAAGGGATTGTCTTTTTTCTGTCTTTATAATCCAAAGGCCTGCAGAGGGTCTGCCATACAACTGACACTCAGTAAAACATATTGATTGAATGAGTGCTCTCTTGTAGTGATACAGATAATCCTGATAACGTCAGAATTATAGAGTGGGGGATGGGGGTAGAGAATGTTGAGGGATGAGGGAGTAATCAGAGAAAAAAAAAGAATCTGAATTGTGAAGGACAGACACGATTTGGGTATCAGTCTACATAGCAGCACTGTTAAAATTGGAAGAAAATCTGTTAGCCATCTGCAGAAGATGGCTTGCCAGAGCTTATTTTAAAGTCCTTTGTAAAAGGAGCAAGATATATGAGAGTGTTTATAATGCCAGGATACACATTGTGAGCTCCTGTTACATACTGAGTAAAGATCCTCACTTTGGGAACACCCTCCAGCTCTGGCCTAGTATGTGTATTTTCAATGACCTAAGCAGTCTTTTACATGAATAAGTCTTGTAACAGTAAGAACTGTTTAGAGGAATTGAATTATTCCCAGCTTATAGTTCTTTTCTCATCCATGCTCTTATAGTCTTCCCAGACTGTCTAGAGGTTTTAGGTAAGGACAAGATGTTCCAATGGAGAAGAAATGAGGAGGATGTCTATAGAGACAGATGCAAATGGACAGAAGATGCAAACAAGCCAATAACTGAGAATGAATAAAAGAGAGTACACATTTACATAAAAATAATTTCAAGAACTCAAAAGATCAGAAAGAATTGGAGAAAGTGACAGTATTAAGGAAAATAAGAAGGATTTATTTAGCTTTTTGAAGGGTACCAGTGCTTGTAGTAGATGGATGTCATGATGATGGACATCTACTACATCCCTATAACGAAAGAAAATTATTCTCAGACTGAAAAGTGTAGAAGGAAAATGTCTGAAATATAATTGATATTAATAATAAATAAAAAGATTGCCTGATTACCATTTTTGGCCAACTTCTAGAATGGATTATTAAAGAGATGCTTCATAAACACTGAAAAAAGGAAACAATAAGCAGACATTATAATCCAGAACAGGTCTCCAAGTCATGTAAGACTGGGTATGCAGATGAATGCCAGTTAATAAAGCTCCTTAAATCAAGAAGAAATTTTCCTTTTTGCATCCCTAAAACCAAGCACAAGGTTTTGCATATAATAAATGGAAATTAATTGAATGCTATCAATATAGCAAAACATGTGACAGTCTCATTATTTCCTTGATTTATTGGATAATAGGACAAGATGTGAGCTAGATGATAATTTATATTACAAGATGATTAATGACTGACTCAGAGTAGTCAATAAAGAATCAATGTAAATGTGAAAGAAGATCCTGGAGTTCTGTCCTTGTTCTCATTCTATTTACCATTTTATCAGTAGCTTGGATGATGACAGATGGCATACTTACCAACTGGAAGATCATACAAAGGAATGATAGGTAACTTGTTGGATCACAGAATCAGGCTCCCAGAAGTGCTCTACAGGTTAAAATGATGAGCTCCCCCCAAAGGGCTATAAAACTGTGCATACCCTTTGATTCAGCAATGTCACTATTAGGTTTATAAACCAAAAAGATATAAAAAGGGCAAAAGGACCCTATTTGTACCAAAATGTTTACAGCAGCTCTCTTTGTGGGGGCAAAGAATTGGAAATTAAGAGAATGCCCAGCAATTGGAGAATGGTTGAACAAATTATGGTATGAATGTAATGGAATACTATTGTTCTATAAGAAATGATGAGCAAGTGGATTTAAGAAAAAAAAATGAGAAGATTTAACTGATGCCGAGTGAAGTAAGTAGAACCAAAAGAAGTAACAGCAACATTGTGCAGATTATTAACTTAGATACACTGCTCTTCTCAGCAATACAATGATCTAAGACAATTCCAAAAGCCTCAGGATGGAAAATGCTATTCATAAAAAGAACTATGGAATGTGAATGCAGATCAAAACATGATTTTCACCTTTTAAAATTTGTTCTTTCTCATAGTTTTTCACTTTTGTTTTAATTCTTATTTCACAACATGATTAATGTGGAAATGTGTTTAATATGATTGTATATATATATGCATATATATATATATATAACCTATATCAAATTGCTTGCTGCCTTGGGAAGGGGAAAGGAGAGGGAGGGAGAAAGAAAAAGAACAAACTCAAAACATTGTAAAAGTAAATTTTGAAAACTATATATGCCATTGGAATAAAATAAAATACTATTAAGTAGAAAAAATTAAAAAGAATGATGAGCTGATACTAATATATCATATATATCATATATAATAAGTATAAATATAAGTTCTTCATATGAGTTTGAAATACAATCTAACAACATAAATATAAGATGAGAGAGACTTTACAGGACAATGATTTTTATGAAAGAAACTTAATGGCTTTCAGCATATTGCATATTCAATATGAGGGTGAAATGGCAGCCAGAAAAGTTAGCACAATCTTGGGCTTTTTAATGTCCAGAACAAAGTTGGTCCTATTTTCTGCTGTAGGTTAAGACTGAGATAACTGCTCCTGATAATGTTGTTTTACAAGACTCCATGTTTTACTGGAATGTGACTGTACTTTCTGACTGGCTGATTACAATGATTTTATTAATGAGCACTCATTTAATTTTTTTTTAACTTTTTAGTTAGTTTTTTTTTTACTCTTGTCCAAGAATGATGAGCTCAATAAAGCTTTTTATGCAGTCAGCACTGAAGAACTCTAGGCCTAAGTTAAATAAGTTTATGCCAATCTAAAATTAGGTAATCAAATATGATTAATCAAATTTTTATAAGATAAAAATATCTCCTGCCATAATACCATAAATAGCCTTTTTCTCTGGGCAAATTACATAACACCTCATTCTTTTATGCAACTGTAAAAAGTCTAAATTGCCTACCTGCACTGAAAAAGAAAATTTTCTCACTTGGAGCTCCTTATGCCAATGAAATTATGTCCAAACCCAAATCTAAAAACTTATTCTTTGGAAATGAAAAGATGCATGGTATGTATGGCCAAGCTAGAGCATATGGCCAATAACTACTTTTGTGAATAAAAAAAATAAAAAAGAAGAAAAGAACAGAGTAAAAAAGAAGAAGGAAGAAGAAGAAGAAAAAACAAATGCAGTGCTGAGAACATGTATGAGGAGGGGAATGGAGATGGTTCAATAATATAGACGGTTCAATAAGAATAAAAGATGACAACAGAGAGTAAATGGGGTAATGAAAGCATAGGAAAGAATACTTGCCCTGGAGTCAGAGGACCTAGGTCCAAATTCTGTCTTTGATTTTTATTCTCTGTACAACTCCAAGGATGTCTCTTAATCACTCAGAGCCTCAGTTTACTCATTTGTAAAATTAGTCATTTGGACTGGATATACTCTAACATTCCCTCAAACTCTGTTTCTATAATCTTATGAATAAGAGGAAAGCATCTAAATATGTTAAAAAGACCTTTTAATGGATTTTTTTAAAAAAATCTAAATTAAAAAGATTGGATGAGAAAGCATAGGGGAAATGAGATTTGCATTAGGGAACATCTACAGCAACAAAATCATGGCTCCCACTAAATGTCAATTCTTTCCTCCCTTTTACTTCTCTCTCTCCTTTCCTTCCAAATATATAAAGATATTGAATCAAAACACTCAGCAATGTTTTAATGACCAGGGATAATATAAATATATATGCATATATGTTTCATAAAATAAGAGTGAAAATCATTTCATGAAAGTTATTTGACTGAGCCAATTTCTAGCTCTAGTTCTGGACAAAAAAAAAAAGGAAAGTGAAATGGCAAAACAACTCTTGGTATAGCTAAAATTTCTGTCCCCAAATAAAAACATTAGAAAAGACCCTTTGGCACTGAATTGCTATGTAGGTCCATTTTGGTGATACTTGCACACATGGAGAATGAAGAAGGCAGGACACAGGATTTTTTTTTTCTTCCTTTCTATGACTGACTTAGTCTCCATTGTCTTATCTATTTTTTATGAAATCCAAAATGCCTTGAGTTGAGTTTTTGATCTTTAGAGATAATGATTCATTCATATATAAGATAAAGGAAATTGAGCGTAAGCTTAGTATTAAGTGTAAAAAACAAAAATAAAATTCCCATCTCACCTCTCTCCAAATCCTTATGCTCCTCAACTCAACGGCCACTTAACTACTACAAACTTTTCCAGAGCACGAAACCTTCCCTAGTTGTTATACCTCTCTCCCTTCTCAAATTATCTTGCACTTATAATTGTAAATGTTGCACACCTCCTTCCATATACCATCTTACTTGTCAGCATCTTCAATAATTTCAACAGATATGCTTGTGACTTGTCCCACACCCTAGTCTCTCAAAATGTTCACTTCTAATAGCTTCTCACTTCAATTTGATCCACATCCATTACCTACCAACAAGCCAAGCTGCTACACCAATGTGGCCATTTCTTGGACCCTGTTCTTATTATAAATAAAACACCATTTCCAAGATCCTGAACTCTGAAATTCTTTTAACAAATTTCTGTCCTTCCATGTATCCCACATTCTCCCTCTTACTAAACTCATTCTTTGTCTTGATTACACCTATAACCCCTCAATTGTTCTCTGTTCTCCCACACTTTTGTTCTCCTTTGACTGCCCATCCAGTTTAGATACCTCACAGATTTAAATGTATTGGGATTATATTCCCTAACATTCTGGAATCCCCTGCCTCTTTGATTTCCCTCTATACCCACTTGTTTTAAAATCTACTTTGTATTACACTTATTTCTGTGCCTTTTCTGTGTTCCCTTTAAAATTATTCATACATATCTGGTGAGAAGAAACTAAGTCTTTATTTTCCTCCTTCACCCCCACTTGTTTTAGGCACTTAGTAAATATTCCTAAGTTTACTAAATAATGAACTGAATTATTTCAAGGAGACTGACAAATCTGATAAAAGTCTGCACACATACTCTGTTGAATTAGAAAAGCCTTGGAGTAACCCAGAGGGCCGGCCTGTTGCTATGAGCCAAGCTATTTCAGTTTCTAGACCCACAGGTCTTTCAGTGGGTGATCTGGCAACAGACACCATTATGGGCAGAAGCATCATCTAAACTCTTTTTTCCTATTATAGTTCCAGAAAAACAATACACCATAAAACAATCTAGTTTATAAATGGGCCAGCCACAGATCCACAAGCTCAGAAAGCTTAATGGAAACTTTTCATGATGCAGACTATTTTATTCATTTTGATCCAAGAGGTTTTTATGTTTTTTGAAAATAAATATTAATACTGAGAAGGTTCTTTGTTTCTTTTTTTTGTCATCATAGCTGATGATCGAAAGCTTTAAATGAAAAGCTTTTAAAGCAATCAAATGCAAGGGGAAAAAAAGACAGCTCATTTTTTCCTCTGCAGACAGAAATGAAAAGGTTTTTTGCCTTGCTTGGCTAGAGGGTTACTGATTCATAGGGCGCCAGCTTGAGAGTCCTACTCAGTTTGATTTGGAAATGAAAGACCTCATCCAGCCAAAATTACCCAGCCACAACTGCAGGCCCAAACACGTCCTGTAGACCTCTTCTTTTCTATTTTGGGGAGGGGCATGGAATTGGCTAAACCCATTGTAAAGGTCAGGTACCTAGGAGTTGCAGACTGGGCTATAGGAAGCAACCAGGCTCAGCATTTTATAATATTCCAGAAACCTAGCATTCTGAGGGTAATCAAGTCATGTTACTTTGTGCTTCAATATACTCATCCGTCAATTGGAGGTTGGTGGGTAGGGAATTGTTCCAATCTTCCTTCTTGGAAAAAATGATCAGAAAAGTTCTTTAAACTCTACAAAACTCAGAGTGCTATAAATAAATTCCTTGAGGTTCTTATTATTATAGCAACTGTCTAATAATTTCTTTTTTCTCTTTGGCTCTATTGCTTAAGACCAATATAAAGGTTCCACGACTCATGACATGCTGGCACTTTATAGCCCTTGTGGCTGTTGCTGGAAGCTTCCCTTAACCACCACAGGCACCTGCCTCTTTTTTATTTCTCATTCTCTCTTACCACTTTTTCCTCTCCTTTTCTTCTCATCTTTCCTTTTGTTCTCTTTCTTTTTTCCCTTTGTCTGTGCTCTAGAGCTAATGAGGGCCACCCAGGGCATCAGAGATTCATGCCAGTAGCACGCAGCATTAAAGAGATTGCTGACCTCTGGCCTACACCATTTTCAAGAAGGAAGCCAATCAGGAGGCATAGGCAAGTCTCTAAAAGTGTTGTGAGTTTTGTCACGTTGGTCACATGTTAAGGAAACCATCAGCTGGCTGTCACAACAGAAGTCACCCAACCTTATTCTAAGGTATGAAAAACTGGCTATAAATATCATACCTAGATTCTACCAAATGGCTCGGGGGGAAAAGCCATCACTAAGGTCTCTTATCAGTCCAAGGAATATGGGTGGCAGGTGCCCAGTGACCACAGTGTGGATACTGGGAACCAGGAATGGCTGTGAGAATACAGACTGCAGGGAGAGCCACACTATAAAGCAGACTGGTTTTGTAGGTCAATTTGACAGACCAGCTCTCCAGCTTTATTTTACACACATGCACAAGTGCACTCCACACACTGACTTTATCCTGATGAATTATTTGCTAGCAACATTTTGCGGCAGCCTATTTCAGCATTCCACTGGTTCCTTGATCTCAATGAGATGAGCAGGGCCTCCCACCATCTTCATGGCGCTCCATCCATCCCTTTCCATTCTGGGGGACGGTCAGCCAAAGTCTGGCCATGGATCGGCTGCAGGGGATCCATCCAGCGTCTAAGGATTTTCATCATTATATTGATATTTCAGGGACACCGACAGAGCACATGGAAAGCGCTCATTTAGCTTTCCCAGTCAGACAGCTCTCTTTCACCAGTGGCATCCCAGATCCAGTCCTAATCCCAGTCGATCTGATATTTTTCTGCTGGCATCCTTCACACCCACTTCATAGGAAAGTTAGATTCACTGCTGATCACGGCCAAACCACAAATCCACTTGTTCAAGGTCAAGAACATTTTATTTCAGGCCAGCCATGGAGCATTTGGCTCTTATCTAATTTGCGGATTATGTTCTTGGTACCTCTGAAAAGCAGCATGGAATAATGGATAGTGAGCTAGCTCTGAAGGTAAAATGATCTGGATTCATGTCTGGCCTCTGACGCATACCGCCTCTGACTCCAGGCAAGTCCTTTACCTTGCTCGTGCTCAAGGCAACTTTAAGGGTCGGTCCTTGCTTGGAAGTTCCTCAGACTGATGAAATCATAAGCTCAGAATTGATTTCTTCCCTCTCTCTCTCTCCTTCCTTCCCATCCTCCATCCCTCTCTCTCTTTCTCTCTCTCTCTCTCTCTCTCTCTCTCTCTCTCTCTCTCTCTCCCTCCCTCCCTCTCTCTCTCTCTATATATATATATATATTCTCTCTCTTCCCTCTCTCTCTGTATCTTTCTGTGTCTTTTTCTTTCTTTCTTCTCTCTCTCTATGTCTCTCTCTTGCTTTATCTCTGTCTCTGTATCTCTGTCTCTGTCCCTCTCTCTCTCTCTCTTTTTCTCTCTATCTCTCTGTCTCTGTCTCTCTTCTCACTCTCTCTCTCTCTCTTTCTTCTCTCTCTCTCTTCTCTCATTCTCTCTGTCTCTGTCTTTCTGTGTCTTTTTCTCTCTATGTCTCTCTTTCTTTATCTCTGTGTGTGTGTCTCTGTCCCGCTCTCTCTCTCTTTCTCTCTCTGTCTGTCTCTTTGTGTGTGTCTCTGTCTCTCTCTCTTCTCTCACTTTCACTCTCTGTCTCTCTCTCTCTCTTCTCTCTTCTCTCACTCTCTGTCTCTGTCTGTCTGTCTCTCTCTCTGTGTGTCTCTCTCTCCCTCCTCTCTCCTCTCTCATAGATGCTATGTCACTGAATCAAAGAGAAGGACTATAAAATGCCTTAATAAAAGTTTCTGATCTCATCTCTAAAATTAATTTAAATCATTGGACTAGTCACTTTTGTAGAGGCGGATAGCAGTGACACTGATGATTTAAGGGTAGAAGGGTATGATGGGGGTCTTCTAGGTAAAGTAAAGAAAGTGTGTATGTATAGGGGAAGGGAATGAAAAGGTAACCCCCAGAATATACTCTTCTCCCTTCTCTCACTTTTCCTCTCTCTATAGATTAGGACTAAGAATACTGAAGGGAAAGGGCAGGTTAGATGTGTAGTATATTTTTCTTTAGTTCTCTATATGCCATTAAAGAAAAAGACTAAGGCCTTTGATCCACTAAGAGGCATGAAGAGCAGAGATAGGGCCACCCCAGATTCAAAGCCGTCTCACTTTGGCTCTGGCTACAACAGCTCCCCAGGTTGAAGCAAGGAGAGGATCAGAGCCATGTTATCTCAAAGGAGGATCTTCTCTTACAACATCTGTTATAGAAGCAAATGAGCTTTGTATGAGTTCCCACGTCTCTCCCTCCCCCCAAACCCCTAACTTAGTGGTGTCTGTCACTTATTTGTTGTAGGGCCACAGTGAGAATATTGGAAGAGATAAAAGATCAGAATAATTTTGCAGAAGATTGCTAAATTCAAAGTATTTAGTACTAACAGCAGGATAGTCGTTCCTCTGGAAATTTATTGCTCACCAAGCTGGAGCCTACATCTCTCTAGAGCTTGTGTGGTCTTAGATACCAGGCATATTTGGAGGAAGCGAGGCAATGGTGCTGGTTTTTTCTACCTGCCAGAAGAGTGTCAGTGTTAGTGCTATGAGCTGCCACTGAGTGAAGCTTTCAATAGAGCAATAATATAGGAGTATAATTCTCCTTACTAAAATAAATTATCCAGTCTAATATATACAAGAGATATGAAGAAAGAACAGAGCAAAAGGATACTTTCTAAGCAAATGTTTACTATTCAAATTCTGTGTATCTCTAATGTCCATATAAAGAATAGAGTTCTTTAAACATTTTTTTTTCTTTTTATTCCACATAGAGTGGGTAATGATACCCTCTTTATTTCTTTTTAATTTCTACAGGGGATTTCATCTTTGCCTCACAATGGGGCATTTAATTACACGTCTCCATTCTCTTTCAAAGTGTAGAATCCTAGGTTCTTTTTCCACTAGATTTGAAGCTTTTGGAAGGCAGGGATTTTGAACCAGATATTCTAGGACAGGAAGGGGTCTTTGGGATTATCTGCTCCAATGGGCCCCTTTATGGTTATACCTGAAAAGAAAGAAGTCTGGAGTGCTGAAATCACCTTCCCAAGGACACACAGGTGGTAAGTCATGGTTCTAAAATTAGAGCCCAGATCTTCTGGTTCTCTCCCAACCCATCATGTCAAAGGCTGCTTCCCCTTTCCTATATGACCTCTCACCCTCCTCTCATTTCTACTTCTTTTGTATGTCCTGCATAGCCTGGTACACAACTGAATGCACAGAGGACACTCAATAAGAACTTTTTGGATAGATAATTGATCAAAGGCACAATATCTCCTTCAAGTATGCATCTATTTTAAACTACGAACTTGAACTTCAGGAAAACATCTTTTATATACACCTTGGTATCATATTACTAAGTGGGTAATAGTAGATTAGTAGTAGAATAGTAGATAGAGTACTGGGTCTAAACTCAAGAAGACCTGAGTTCAAATCAGGACTCAGCAACTTATTAGCTATGTGGCATTTGGCGGGACACTTAACCCTGTTTGCCTCAGTTTCCTCAACTGTAAAATGAGCTGGAAAAGGAAATGGTAAACCACTCTATTATCTTTGCTGAGAAAACCCCAAAAAGGTTCATGAGGAATCAAACACATCTGAAATGACTGAACAACACCATCAACCGGAATATCAAGAAAATGCTCAAATAGATGCTCTTTCAAAAATGCAGTTTCAGCAATCACATCTTAGGGAGTGGCGATTCACTGTTCCAGAAAGTTGAATTCTGATTTTGCTTGTGGTCTATATAAGCAAAAAGCACATAGGTGTGGCCTTCAGTCAATGCCTAAATGCTGAAACTGACATGCAACCCTTCCTATTTGGGATTTATGTTGTTTTCTTTGACCAGGAAGCAAGAAATGCATCTCTCTTCAGATAATTACTTGTTTTCCAAAGAAGAAATGAAATCTGCCTCTTTACTCTTGTTTCTTTACACTTGAGAAGGTAACGTGAGATATAAAAGTAGGACAAAATATTTAAAAGTTTTTGCCCAATAGTACTCTCGTTTATAAATTTTGACAATGGGAGGCAGCGTCATGCAATGCTTTGGTGTCAGAAGATCTGTCTAGATCTCAATTTCCTCATTTGTAAAATGAGAAGATTAGACTAGATGAACCCTGAAATCTTTTTCAAAATTTTCAAATGTTATATGTTATGTATTTTGTCCTTTAACAACTACTACTACTACTCTTTCTTTTCCTTCTTTCTTCTCCTCCCCCTTCTTTTCCTTCTTCATCTTCTTCTTCTCCTTCTTCTCCTTCTTTTTCTCCTTCTTCTCCTTCCTGCTCCTCTTCCTCCTCCTTCTTCTTCACCTCCTTCTCCTTCTCTTCCTTCTTCACCTTCTCCTTCTTCTAAATACTACTCACTTTCTTCTTTCAATACAGAAAATGAGATAAAATAATGCATTAAAAATTTGTTAGGTTCCTAAGTGACCAGCTTGTTTCTATGAGTGGTGAAGATATACCAAGAAGCATAAGACAAAAAGTTCTTATCTTCCAGCAACTTGAAATCTTGTTGGGAAGACAATGATTAACTACAAAGTACAAGTACATATGTGAGGGCTAAATTATTCAATAATGATAATTTGCATTTTAATTGTTTTTACAAAGAACTTTGCTTACATTTCCTTAGTTGATCTTCTTAGTGACACTGTTAAGTAGTTAGTACTCATGGGGCAGTTAAGGGTCCCCATATGAAGTCAGAAAGACCTGAATTCAAATGAGACCTCAGATACTAACTGTGTGACCCTAGACAAATCAATTAATCCTGTTTGATTCAGTTTCATCATCTGTAAAATGGAAATTCCTAGAGGAGAAGTTAAGAGAGAGGCAAAAAGAAATAGATAGCAAAACTGTAATAGTGGGGGATCTCAACCTTGCTCTCTCAGAACCAGATAATAAATCAAACCACAAAATAAATTTAAAAAGAAGTTAAGGAGGTATATAGAATGTTAGAAAAGTTAGATATGATAGCTCTTTGGAGGAAATTAAATGGAGACAGAAAGGAGTTTACTTTTTTCTCAGCGGTTCATGGAACTTATACAAAAATTGGCCATGTGTTAGGGTATAAAAACCTCAAAATCAAATGCAAAAAGGCAGAAATAGTAAAGGCATTTATTTCAGATCATGATGCAATAAAAATCACATGCAATATAAGGGCAGGAGAAAAAAAACCAAAAAGCAACAGGAAACTAAATGATCTCATCCTAAAGAATGAATGGGTGAAACAGCAAATTACAGACACAATTACTAATTTCACCGAAGAGAATGACAACAATGAGACAACATACCAAAATTTATGGGATACAGCCAAAGTGGTAATAAGGGGAAATTTTATATCTTTAGATGCTTACTTGCATAAAATAGAGAAAGAAAACATCAATGAATTGGGCTTGCAACTAAAAAAGCTAGAAAAAGAACAAATTAAAAACCCGCAATCAAATACCAAACTTGAAATCCTAAAAATAAAAGGAGAGATTAATAAAATTGAAAGTTAAAAAACTAATTAATAAATAAAACTAAAAATTGGTTTTATGAAAAAAACAACAAAATAGATAAACCTCTACTTAATTTGATTAGAAAAAGGAAAGAGGAAAATCAAACTGTTAGTCTCAAAAATGAAAAGGGAGATCTTTCCTCCAATGAAGAGGAAATTAGAGCAATAATCAGGAGTTACTTTGTTTAACTTTATGCCGATAAATTTGATAACCTAAGTGAAATGGAGAAACACCTACAAAAATATAGATTGCCCAGATTAACAGAAGAGGAAATAAATTACTTAAATAGCCCCATTTTAGAAAAAAAGAAATAGAACAAGTTATTAATAAACTCCCTAAGAAAAAATCCCCAAGACCAGATGGATTTACATGTGAATTCTACCAAACATTTAAAGAACAATTAACTCCAATACTATATAAACTATCTGAAAAAATAGGAAACAAAGGACTTCTACCAAATTCCTTTTATGACACAGACATGGTACTAATACCTAAACCAGGTAGGATGAAAACAGAGAAAGAAAATTATAGACCAATCTCCCTAATGAATATTGATGCAAAAATCTTAAATAAAATATTAGCAAAGAGATTACAGAAAATCATCCCCAGGATAATACACCATGACTAAGTAGGATTTATACCAGGAATTCAGGGATGGCTCAATATTAGAAAAACTATTAACATAATTGACTATATCAATAACCAAATTAACAAAAAACATATGATTAAGTCAATAGATGCAGAAAAACCATTTGATAAAATCCAACATCCATTCCTATTAAAAACACTAGAAAGTATAGGAATAATGGACTTTTCCTTAAAATAGTTAGTAGCATCTATTTAAAACCATTAGCTAGTATCACATGTAATAGTGATAAACTGGAACCATTCCCAATAAGATCAGGGGTGAAGCAAGGTTGCCCACTATCACCATTACTATTTAATATTGCATTAGAAATGCTAGCTTTGGACATAAGAGAAGAAAAAGAGATTAAAGGAATTAGAGTAGGTAATGAGGAAATCAAATTATCACTCTTTGCAGATGATATGATGGTATACTTAGAGAACCCTAGAGAATCAACTAAAAATTATTAGAAATAATCCACAACTTTAGCAAAGTTGCAGGATACAAAATAAATCCACATAAATCATTAGCATTTTTATACATTACTAACAAAATGCAACAGCAAGAAATACAAAGAAAAATTCCATTTAAAATAAATGTCAATAGTATAAAATATTTGGAAATCTATCTGCCAAGGGAAAGTCAGGAACTATATGAGTATAATTACAAAATATTCTCCACACAAGTAAAGTCAGATCTAAACAATTGGAAAAATATCAAGTGCTCTTGGATAGGTCAAGCAACTATCATAAAGATAACAATACTACCTAAACTAATCTATTTGTTTAATGCTATACCAATCAAACCCCCAAGAAATTATTTTACTGACCTAGAAAAAATAACAACAAAATTCATCTGGAAAAACAAAAGGTCAAGAATTTCAAGAGAATTAATGAAAAAAAAACCTCAAATGAAGGTGGCCTAGCTGTACCAGATCTAAAACTATTTTATAAAGCAGTGGCCATCAAAACCATTTGGTACTGGCTAAGAAACAGAGGAGTTGATCAGTGGAATAGGTTAGGTTCACAGGATAAAATAGGCGATGACTATAGCAATCTAGTATTTCATAAACCCAAAGACCCCAGCTGTGGGGATAAGAACTCACTATTTGACAAAAACTGCTGGGAAAATTGGAAACTAGTATGGCAGAAACTAGGCATTGACCCACATCTAACACCACATACCAAGATAAGATCGAAATGGGTTCGTGATCTAGACATCAATAATGATATTATAAACAAATTAGAAGAACATAGGATGGTTTACCTCTCAGATCTGTAGAGGAGGAAGGGATTTGTGAACAAAGAAGAACTAGAGATATTATCAATTGCAAAACAGAAAATTTTGATTATATCAAGTTAAAAAGTTTTTATACAAACAAAACTAATGCAGACAAGATTAGAAGGGAAGCAATAAACTGGGAAAACTCAAGCCATTCTCCAAATGATAAGTGATCAAAGGATATGAACAGACAATTTTCAGATGAAGAAATTGAAATTATTTCTAGTCATATGAAAAGTTGCTTTAAATCACTATTGATCAGAAAAATGCAAATTAAGACTACTTTGATATAGATTACTTTGAGATATCACTACACACCTGTCAGATTGGCTAAAATGACAGGAAAAGATAATGACGAATGTTGGAGGGGATGTGGGAAAACTGGGATACTGATACATTGTTGGTGGAACTGTGAATGGATCCAATTATTCTGGAGAGCAATTTGGAGCTATGCTCAAAAAGTTATCAAACTCTGCATACCCTTTGACCCAGCAGTGTTTCTATTGGGCTTATATCCCAAAGAGATTTTAAAGGAAGGAAAGGGCCCCACATGTGCAAGAATGTTTGTGGCAGTCCTTTTTGTAGTGGCTAGAAACTGGAAACTGAATGGATGCCCATCAGTTGGAGAGTGGCTGAATAAATTATGGTATATGAATATTATGGAATATTATTGTTCTGTAAGAAACAACCAGCAGGACGATTTCAGAGAAGCCTGGAGAGACTTGCATGAGGTGATGCTGAGTGAAATGAGCAGAACCAGAAGATCATTATACACGGCAACAACAAGATTATATGATGATCAATTCTGATGGACATGGCTCTCTTCAACAATGAAATGCTTCAAACTAATTCCAGTTGTTCAGTAAAGAAAACCATATACACCCAGAGAGAGGCCTGTGGGAAGTGAGTGTGGATCACAGTATAGCATTTTAATGCTTTCTGTGAATATTTGCTTGCATTTTTTTCCTTCTTAGGTTTTTTTTTTCTCTTTCTAGATCTGATTTTTCTTGTGCTGCAAAGTAACTGTATAGATATTTATACATATATTGGATTTATCATATATTTTGACATATTTAACATGTATTAGACTACCTGCCATGTAGGGGATGGGGGGGAGGAGGGAAAAATTTGGAACAGAAGGTTTTGCAAAGGAAATGTTGAAAAATTACTTATATGTTCTGTAAATAAAAAGCCTTAATTAAAAAAAATAATAATTTGGCAGTGGTATTTGGGTTGCCTGCTTTGCACTAGTTACTCTGCAGCACATTAAGGGGGGAAAAACCCATCTGGCCAGAAGGATGGGAAGGTCAAGTTGCTAACCTAGAAGGTCAGTGTATTTGGCGATGTAGCAGGGTGTGTGGACAAATTGAAATCAGGGATATCAGCTATAAAGCAAATAGTCAGAATACAGAGAGTAGCATTGTAAATGGAGAAAGGAAGGAGGAAGGAAAAAATTCGAGTCATTAAAACTGAAATATAGGATAGCTAGTCCAAGTATTACTAATAAGAAGTTTTATTTCCAGTTTGGATTTTGACTGTTGATATAGGAGAAATCAAACATGACCAGAGACTTTTGTGAGTATAATTCATAATAAGCAGAAGAGAATCTGGAAGTATCACTTTCTGGATCATAATGGCAGCCTTCATGATGTGCCCAAATGGGTTCTTAAAATCCTTTAGTCATGGCTGATTTTACTATAATCAATTATACCAACCTCAGTACAAAATGTATATTTGGTGCCAACTGTATGCAGGCTAATATATTTATAATGTGTTATGGATAGAAAAGAAATAGAAAACATAGTGGCTTCTGACTTTGAGGAATTACAATATAGCTAGAATGATGTGCTATGCATATATTAAAAAGGTTAAAGAGTCCGACAAAAGCATAATGTCAAAGCCTGGTATAAATAGATTTTTTGAGTATTAAGGGGATGCCAACAAAGTTGGATGATATAAAGGACTTCTTGGAGGTGGTCTTTGACCACCCAGCCATTTTAGTCTCCCTCAACCTGTTTTCCATTCAACCTTTTGAGAATCACATATGATAACAGATATAAATAACACTTTCAAAAGGAACATATTCCCAGGATGAAATATAAAATACCACAAATCCCTCTGCTCTGGCTGAAGGGTCATTTGATACAGCAGTGTCTGCTGATCGTTATGTAATCAATTCAAGACAGTAACATGCAAGACTATTTTTGACTCAGTTCAGATAGAGTCAAGTATAAATATTGACTTGACTAGAAGACTCAACCAATAAATGATCACTTGCCCAAGTGCTAACACAGTTCTTGATTTTATCTGTCTGTGCCTGAGCATGCTTTCTATTTATAGAAGACTGACTGATTTCTGTGGAGCCCAGAGTTTTACGCACAATTCTTTCATCCTATCTATATTTCAGCAGATTTATATTAATTGTCATATGCATCTAATGACTGCCTCGTACTCAATAGGCTATTCTTACATATCCCCATGTTTTCAGCTCTCTTTTTGTTCTATAGATTTTACTGACAGCCCTTAATTTACAATTAAAATAGGTTTGCTGAAAATTCCACAAAACGTTAAGCATTTCTGTTTAGCAATTCCCCGGGGCAAAAGCCAATTCTCCTTTAAATGAAGGATTCTTCTTCTTTGCCTACTCTTAGCACATAGCCCAGCCATTGCTGCCCCTAAATATTAATCATGCATGATTTTTCTATCTTCTTCCCTACAATTTCCTTTTACGGCTACCACGAACTACACTGGATCTGTTATTTTTAAACTCCTGGGGTGTTTTTCTTTTTCACTCAACTGATTTACTGAAGCTGGTCATGGATTCATAAAATATACTTTCTGCTTATTTTCCCAAATAGTTATTTAGATCTTGAAGGCACAGTAGCCTCCATTTTTGGTCATCACTCTTTGCAGCTCTTACAGGTGAAATTCATGTTAGATAATGAGATAGTCACAGTGAGGGTAAAAAAGCCCCAGCAAAACTCCAAGGAGATCTTTCTTCTCCGGGCTGAAGTGAAGGACCTGAAGTCAAGGAGTACACAAACTAGCTTAATATATTGTTGGGAGCTAATGGAAGTCAAGAATTGGTAATGGGTTTTAAATCCTGAAAAACACTAAGGAGAGGGAAGAAGAAATTCAATTCAGCTCTCTTTTTAGATCAGTGAAAGGTATAAAAACCACCCATATATATATATATATATATATATATATATATATATGTGAAACTACCCTACTATACATACACATGCATATATATACATACACTTGTGTGTATATTAGGTGAGTTTATACCTTTGTGTGTATGTATACATGTATGTATGTGAAACTACCCTACTATACATACACATGCATATATATACATACACTTGTGTGTATATTAGGTGAGTTTATACCTTTGTGTATATGTATACATGTATGTATATTTCATATATTTCACATGCACGTGAATTTTTTCATATATTCATGCATGCATACATGTATGCATTCCAGTGGTTTTATGCCTTTATATATGTGTATACATGTATGGATATATAAATAAGCATATATGTGTGCTTGCTTATATATGTATATAGATACAAACATGCATACATACATACTTTTTTTTTCTTTCACTCATACATACCTGCTAAACTTAGGAAAATCAAAGATCAATTAATTCAGTTACTTATACTTACTCAGTTACATATACTTATTAAGTTTCTAGACAACATAAGATGCTACACTAATAGATGAAATAAAGATGAAATAAAGGCACAGTCCTTGCTCCAGTGCTGCTTAATTCAGGCTTATTCACATGACTTAATTAAGGAGCTCACTTTTTCAACTGTAAAAGGAAGAATATAGACCAGAAAACAGGTTTTTCATCTTTTTTTATTTCGTGTACTCTGTTGGCAGACTGGTAAAGTCTCTAGATCTCTTCTCAGAATACTGTTTTTAAATGTACATAATAAAGTACATAAGGTTATAAAGGAAACAAGATATCAAAGTGGAGTGTTCACACAAACATATACATATACACACATGCCTTCATAAACAACCCTGTGATGGTGAATCTTTAAGGTCCTTTCCAAATGAGTATAAACAGGATCAAAGGAGGTTGGGGAATTTTCCATGCGTTTCTGTAAATATGTGATCAAGCTTCAGACCAAACATGATTATTCTAATTCTTTGAACTACATGGAAATTAATTAATAAGAATGGTGGAACTAAAATAGACCATGTAAGAAAGCAAAACATTAGGAAACAGTTAATTTAGGGAGAAGTCTTCTATAATGTGAATTCTGTAATGTTTTCTGTTGTAAGAGCAAAACAGATTTGTCAAAAGAAATGAAATTATTAGAGCCATATGCCTTTTTTTCTTACTTTCCCCCAATGCTTAGAGACAAAAGAATAAGCTCACAAATCTTGTCATTTCAAGGTAGTAACTTTCAAAGGATCATTGTTGATTGAACCTTTCTGATCAGTAGAATCTTGTCTATGTTTTAAAATGAAAATGCTTTTAGTTATAAAGTTTGTTTGCCCCATGTTAACCTGTCAAACTGATCCAAATAAGGAAAAATATGACCAATGAAAGAAAACCAGGGTTTGGGATATATACAACTATAGCCAGGGTTTGAATCTTTTTTATTTTTTAACATTTATAATCATAGAAGCAATGCACATTACCTCTTGGAACCCAAGAAAATATAAACTATTCTTTGCCTCTAACAGATAATAACAGTTCGATAGTTAAAGTATAATAATAATAATACCTAACACCCACATAGCACTTCTTAAAATGTTAATACACACATATTTCATTTGATCTTCATAATAATAAAGAAAGGAGGTGCTATTATTAATCCCATTCTATAAGTATAGTAATTAAGGCTAAGAAAGGTTAAGTGATACTCAGTTACCTAGTTAATAAGAATCTGATGCAGGTTTCAAAGTTAAATATTCCTGACACCAAGTCTAGCATTTTCTCTGCTACATATTATTACATCCAGGAAACATTTTTTCTTGCTTTCAAAAACCAGCTATGTTATTATCCAAAATTTTATCAACCAGAAACTCAATTAACTGTCAATAACAAGAAAATATTAAATGTTTACTATGTAGTAGGTATTATACTGAGTCCTGGGCAGAAGAAAAACAAACCTCTGGAAGCTTAAAATAAAGTCATAGGAAATATTTTCATTATATACAAATATCTGTGAAATATAAATAAAATGGAAAAAAAAGATAATGGAGGAGCACTTGCAGCTGGGTGCAGGGTGTCTAAAAAGGCTTCATGTAGAAAGTGGTATTTTAGCTGAGCATTGAAGCTAAGGATCTAAGAAGCAGAGATGTGGAAGGAATGCATCATAGACAGGAAAAGCATTCTATGCAAGGGCAAAAAGCAAAGAGATGGAGTGCTGGAGTACCATACAAGGAAGAGTAAGAAAACTACTTTGTATTACTAACATAAAGATGAGCATTATTCACTATTAAGCTCTTGGGACATCAGATGAACATAAGTGCCTTTTAAATTTTCAAAGAAAAGTCATATTGTTTAGTTAATTTTGTTAGTGTATGGTATTATATTTTTTGTAAAATGGTTATCAAGATTTGGGGATTTATCAGTTAATCAGAATATTTTATTGATTAATTGTGTTTCTTTGGGCCAGTCACAGAATCTAAGAATGGAAATGTGCTTCAAGTGACATTTAATTCAATCTGTTCCCAATAGGACAGCCGGGTGTTTATGACCCTCAACTCCATTTGGAAACAAAGTAGTATTGTTAGGGATTTTTTGATCTAAATGTAAGTGACTACTGATATTAGACACACTCCTAAAATGAAGTTTTTGAAAATGAAAAATGCATGCATATCTTGAAAATTAAAACCAGTTATAAGGCTCATTCAAGTTTATGAGCTGAATTTGAAGAGAAAACAGTACAAAAAATACAAGCAAACAATTGTGTATTTCTTCTTGTATCTCTCAACTTCTCCTCTAGGAATTTGGGTGCTATACCACTTGGTGCATATATGTTTAGTATTGATATTACTTCATTATCTATGGTACCCTTTAGTAAAATATAGTTTCCTTCCTTATAAGCAAACAATTGTGTGCAAACAAGCTATATATAGGATAAATGAGAAATAAATGAGAGGGAAGGCATTAGAATTAAGAGGGATTGGCAAAGGCTTTCTGTAGAGGATGGGATTTTTAAGTTGGGACTTGAAGGAAGCTAGGTAAGCCAATAGGTAGAGTTTAGGAGGGGAAACATTTTATATATATAACCTGTAAAAACAAAAGTTCTTGAGGAGAAAAGGTACTCCATAATTTTTAAGAGCGTAAAGGAGTTCTAAGGCCAAATGCTGTATTCTATTGCTCTAATAGTAATAATTCACTGATAATAGTAATATAGCATTAATAGCTAATATTACTGTAACCCTTACAGGGATTGTGCTAAATGCTTTATAATGATTATTGACCATTATTATGTTCTAAAAATAGATGCATATACTTAGCAATATAAGTTGTTGTTCAGTCATTTTTAGTCATGTCTCACTCTTCTTGGTTCCATTTGGTGTTTTCTTGGCAAGGATACTGGAGCAATTTGCCATTTCCTTTTCCAGTTCATTTTACAGATAAGTAAACTGAGGCAAACAGGATTCGGTAACTTGCTAATAAGTGTCTAAGGTTATACTTGAAATCAGGAAGATGAGTCTTCCTTTAGCTATGTGAACCCTTCTAATTCAATGCCATGTAGGGCCTTTCTTATAAATGAAAAGACCTTATAATGAGGTTCTAAGAGAGGTTTAGAGGTTTGCCTTATACTGAATACTGCTTCCCATAAACAGAGCATCTAATGATGTTCCAGTTCTTAATCTTTTTGCAGCTTTGAGTTATTAATTACTCTCTTCTCATTGATCTCTGTAGGTTTTCATGACCCTGATTTCACTTGTTTTTCCTCATAGCCATCTGACCAATTCTTTTGGTCTCCATTGCTGGATCTTTATCCAGATGATTTCCATTAACTATAGCCATTTCCTGTACTATTTCACCTGGGGATCTCATTAGCTACCAATGTTTCACCTGCCATCTCTACACAGATGATCCTCAGCACATTTGAACAGCCCTATTCTCTTTGGTGAACTCTCCCCTCTCCTGTTGCCTATTGATGGACATCTTGTACATGTCTCAAATTCAATGTGCCCCAAACTGAACTCCTTAGTTCTCCCCTTGACACATTCTTTCCTCTTCCTAGACTCTATTACTATGGAGAGTACCACCCTCCTCCCATTTGCCCAAGCTCACAACATGGGGGTCCTCCTTAACTCCTTACCCTTTTTTCACCCTGATTTTCACCCCTTTTCATCCAATTATTCACCAAACTATGTCGTTTATGCCTTTATAACATCTCTTGTATGTGGTTCCTTCATTCAATTAATTTTAGTGGCTCCTAATTGCCTTTAAGATCAAATATAAAATCTTCTCTTCATCTTTCAAAAGTTCTTCATAACCTTCCTCTATCTTCTCCCCCCCTCAGTCCTCTATAATCCAGTGACACTGGCCTCATTGCTATTTCTTGAATAAGACACCATGTTTCTTGATTCTGAGTGTTTTTGCTGGCTGTCTCTTACGTCTGAAATGTCCTCCCTCTTCATTTAGGCCTTCTTCCTAATTAAAATCAAACCTTAGTATAGAGAGCTTTTTTTCCTAACTCTCCCCCTTAATTCTAGTGCCTTTCCTTTGTTGATAATCTCTAATTTATCCTATTTATAATTTATTACATATTGTCTCCCCCATTAGAGTGTGAGGTTCTGGAAATCAAGGACTATCTTTTGCCTTTCTTTATAGGGCAGGGTCTGACATATAATAAATGTTATATGGTACAGAACAAATATTGAGTCACTAGAGACTGAAAGCCATTGCCTTCAAGAAACTTACATTCTATTGAGGGAGAAGATCAAACACACATACATACACGTATGTGGGTATGCATGTATGTATGCATGTATATGTGTGTACATACAAAACACAGAACAAGGGATTATGCTTGTACTTTCATTTGCACAGGGAAATTTCTGGTAAGGAAACTCCCTTCACCGCTTCTTTGTAGTTTATAGATTTAAAGAGTTGCATAGAGAGGATAGCAGACTAGATATTTTCTTTAATTCCTACAACCTTTCTAAAATAGAATTTATGCACCAACCATTAAGCAACTTTAGCTGTTTCCATGGTCTGGGACACCAAGAATCCAAAAGAATGGAGGAAAACCCAAACCCAAGAATTAATGCTCACTGACCCTGAGCTTACTTAACACCTATCCCCCATTTCCCATACAATTCATAGTAAAAACTGCTCTAGCAAACCCAGGGACATGATGTAGGATTACATCAAAACCTACTCCCACAACTTGGTCCCCCCTCTCTTTTTCCAATCTTGGAGAGCACCTGGCTCTAGGCTGCAGAAGTTTTCTCAGGCTTCAACAATCATCTTGGCCATAACCCCTTAGAAGCAAAAGCCTTTGGGGAGCAACAACCTGGAAGCACCAGTGCTGCAAAACTCTGAAAGTCAGCACCAGAGAAAATAGGCTCTGAACTGGTAGTGCAAAGCTAAAGAACTGAGGAATAGTCGCCAGGACAGGACACTGTGCATGTTGAGAGCCGTACAACACTCTACTAAGCCCGAGGCAAAAAAGAATCGAGCTGGGGCTAGCTCTGACCAACCAAGAGTCAGTTGTAGCAAAGCTCAAGATCACTGTCCTGTGAATTGCTCCGAGGGGGAGAGGGCTGAGATGCTTTGAGATCCAGACCTCAGAAACAACAATAAGAAAGGAAGGAATCAGGAAATGACTGGTGGAGAAAGGGGGGAAGAGGGGAAGAGATGAGACTAAAATTACCAAAGATTTCAGGAAAAAACTTCAAAGACCTTGCACATAAACAGATATGTTAACAGGAAAAATAGTAAGGAATAGTAAATAGTAAGGAAATGCGGCCTAAATGAGGTTAGGCATCCATGAATAAATACAGCGAAGTAAAACAAAATAACTCAACACTTAATGAGAGATGAGGATCCTGTTGAAATTGAAGAGAACATGGAACTATTCTTGAGTGTTTTAAAAGAGATGAGAATTATGAGAGCAAAAAGCAAAAACAATGAGCAGAACAGAAAAGCTAGAATCTGCAATGGCAAGTCTCATCAAAGAAACAAGCAAGAGAATAATATATTGGGATTGCAAATACATATAAATAAAGGACAGTCTAGAAGAATAACAATAACATTAAAAGGAAATATTGCTCACTATGCAAGTAAAACATATTGAACTTGAATATGGGATACACAGAGTAAAACTAAATATCACTGGTTTCCCAGAAGAACATAATAGACAAAAAACTTAATGGAATAATGAAGGAAAAATTGAAGAGAACCATACAAAACTTCTGGACATAGGATATGAAATTTTAATTGAAAGAATTCACATATTGCTGCCAGGAAAAAAAAAGGCTGAAAGGTTGAAAACTCCAAGATATGTAGTGGTTAAATTTAATAATTCAGAAAAAAAACTTCTATAAGTTATGAAGAGAAAGATCTACTACAAAGGAAAGGACCTTTAAATGATACAAGGCTATTCTACACCCACTACAAAAAGAAGGAAAGAGTGGAATGATGTGTTCTGAAAAGCATTGAAGCTTAGAACTTATCCAGGGGTAAATTCTGTATCCTGTAAATTTGAGTTTAATCATCAGGACAAAAGATGGTTATTCAATAAGAAAGGCAATTTAAAAATATTTTTAGAAAGAAAACCAGAACTGAAGAGATTATTTGCCTCTTGGATATCCAAAATGACGGAAATGCATAAGGAGTAAATAAATATTGCAGGCAAGGATGGCAGCAGCGACAGTAAGGAGACCATTAAGAGATTTCTTTCTAAATATATACAAGAAGACAGGGGTGAAGGCAAAAATCTGGTAGAGATAATAGTAAAGAGGAGAATCAGGAGCATTATGGACAGAACCTGGTGGCACCCTGATTACAGATAAAGCTTCTTAATTAAAAATATTGATTATCTGGAGAGGAAAAGAGAATATTAACTGATGAGAGAAGTGAATAAGAACCAATGGGAATAGGGTCACCTTAGAGGAGACTGAAAGAAAATAGCTGAAGGAACATAATACTGTGTCTAAGCAGAAGAGGGAACTTGAAACTGAAAAGCTTCTACCCAGACAACAATAATGAATCTAGAATTAGAAGGGAAGTGGTTGAATGGGGAAAACAATCTTTGTATCAAATATCTCTAATAAGTGTTTAGTATCCAAGATAAATAAACAATACATACACACAGATGTACATGTATATGACTAATACTCATTCCCCAATAGATAAATGATTGAAGGATATGAATAAAGAGTTTTTAAAAGAAGAGTTGTATTTATAATCACATAATTTTTTCCAAATTACTAATAATGAGAGAAATGTAAATCAAAACCCCCTGAAGTTTCACCTTATATACTGCAAAATGACAAAAATGATAAAAAATTGAAAACAGATAATGTTGGAGAGATTGTGGATGGGTATAACAATATAATGTTGGTGGATCTGTAAAATATGTATTACCATTTGGAAAAGCAGTTTGAAATGTGCTATTAAAGTTACTAAAATGTCCATATTCTTTTAACCAGACTTGCCATTATTGAGCTTATACTCTAGGAAAGTCATTGACAAGGAAAAAGTCCTGTATATTTCACATTATTTATGTCAGAACTTCTTGTGATGGCTAATTAGAACCAAAGTAGATGCTCATAGAGTGGAAAATGGCTAAACAAATTGTGGTACATGAATGTAATGGAATATTACTGAACCGTAAAAAATTATGTGTGCTCAATACAGAGCAGCATGGTAAAAGCAATATGGACTGATGCAGAGTAAAGTAAGCAGAGCCTATATACAAAGAAATTACAATAATGTAAATGGAAATAACAATGACACATCAAAAAAAAGAAATCAAAAGGAAATGTAACAAAATTATAAAAACCAAGTGGGTTTAAATGAAGATATGAGAAGATATCTCCAACCTACTCCTTCATGGAAGTGGGAAGTCCACAGGTATTACACAATGAAAATTTTTCAAACTTTCAGTGTATCTATCAATTGTGCTAACCATTTTTTCCCTCCTCCAAAAAATACTATTTGTAATACAAGATGGCTCTCAAAGAGGAGGAAGGAGAAGGATATATGGGATATAATGGTGATGTTGGAAACATAAAACATCAATAAAAACTTAATTTTTAGAAAAAGAATTACCTAAAACATTGGGAGATTAAGTAACTTGTTAAGTCTCATAGCCAATATTTGTAACACAATAGATCTGAATCTAATTCTTCTTGCCTCTGTGACCAGTTCTTTATTCACTATACCATGCAGCCTCATATATTAAAAAAGTTTGCAGGATAAACACAAGATTATTCGGGTTAATAAGGACCCTAGCAGCTAAGGGCATCAGGAAAGTATTTATGTATAAAGTTGTATTTGAGCTGAATTTTGAATAAGAACAATATATTAAATTATTAAAAATTTACAATAATAAAAAATTATTAAAATATACACCCACCCATCCATCCAAACATACATATATACTCACAATAATACACCCCCAAAATAGAGATATATAGTCATGCATACATACTTATTTATATCTATTACCTATTTTCCAGTCATATTCTTCATTCACGTGAGACAAATTATTATACCTGTTTCATAGATAAAGAAATCAAGGCTCAAAGAATTTCACTAATTTGCTCATGATCACATTGCGGAAGCTACAACCAAGAAAAGCCTTAATAAAAGAATTCAGATCAATCAATCAGCCAACCAATAAAGGAAAAAAAGAGCATAAAATTTTTTAATGAAAACATTGAATATAAAATTATGTAAGGAACCCTCACTTCTATAGCTAAGAAGATTTTTTAAAATAAAAATCAACCAATAGGGTGAAATACATAGCATATTTTACTATATATGGAAGGAAAAGTCATACTAATGTTTAATGAAACTACAATTTTATCAGCATTATGTTAAACAAATCAAACTTTTATTCACATTCTGAAGAATTATTATGGGAAATATATCAGGGGAAAATAGCAGGAAAAAATGCTATAAAGAAACAACTGAATAACTGGTTTTAAAACTGTTTTGTTATGTTAAAATATATAAAAATTGGGGGTGAAGGTGGGGAAATAGAGGGGAAGTTTTGGCCCTGTCCAGAAATTGGTAGTCTAAACCTGTCACTATAAGGTTTATCAAGCTATGTCAGAGAGCTGACAAAGGAGGAGGGGAAGAATTAAATGAAGAAACTAACAACTTAGTAAAGTAGGCTTCCCCCCCCCCAACTGCAGGAAAATCATTAAGGAAGTTGGAAGGAGGCTGAGAGAAAAAAAAATATGATCCTTTCTTTGCCATTTTTATGTCTGATTAGGAACAGGAAAGATAAAGGAATAAAGGATGTAGACCAACAACCATTTGAGGCATCCCCTTGATTTAACTATCAAGGTGTCTCATTCAGGAATCATATTGCTAATATGTAAGATCTGAAACACTTCTTGCATTGTTATTATATAGGCAATAGGAAGAAGAACCAAAAGAGGGTTTTTAAGAAATCTGTTTGAATCCTGTCTCAAACATTTTCTAGTTATGTGATCCCAGGCAAGTCCCTCAAACTTTCTCAACCTTCATTTTCTCATCTGTAAAATGGGAATAATGCTAGCATCTACCTCTCAGGGTTGTGCTAAGGATAAAATGAAATTTTATTTTTAAAGTGCTTTATTATTTTTGAATATTTCATTGTTTGTTGGAAACAAGGAAAGGAAGAAGGGAACAAACACTTATTAAGTATGACAACCTGGCTCTTGGTTAATAAATAGGCACTTTTCTTCTTTCCAACAGTCCTCAAGCAGATATTCAATTAACAGTGCTTACTGTGCAATATCTGAATGCCTATTTTCATATTGTAACTAGCACTTTAATAGTAGGCTCTTTGTAGACTCATATTCTCTCAGT
This sequence comes from Myrmecobius fasciatus, assembly GCA_023553655.1. NCBI lineage: Eukaryota > Metazoa > Chordata > Mammalia > Dasyuromorphia > Myrmecobiidae > Myrmecobius > Myrmecobius fasciatus. Next base: position 82,833 of record JAJPUD010007325.1, on the reverse strand, counting down.
TTCCTTTTATACATTCATCCAGTTAGTTCTAAAGCATCAAATGATACAATACACAGAGGATGCTCTGAAGATCTTAAAGGGCCACATAGTTAGTTAATATCACCATCATCATCATCATCATTACCACAACATATTGGGAAGTTATGGATAGGTGGAGGGCCTACAACTTTTCAACACCTGAAAGCCTTATAGATGAGATATAATAAAAATTCTCTTATGAATAATAGAAAATAAAGTCAAGGTTTAGTTAGGTAGTCACTGATCATTGTTAAATTAACTTTTCTAAAAAGGTTAAGATTTATTTTTAAATATATTTCTTAGAATCTTGTTTTAGACAAGTTAATAATTAACAATTAGCATACGGTGTAATGTTCTTTTAATTAAGTTATATTTTAATGGAAAAGGAGAGGAATTGTTTTTGATTACCTATGCTCTGAGTTTTCCACATCTAAAGAAAAGCTTAAGTTAATGGATCTATTAGCAAGCATCATCATTAATAGGGCAGTAGTCATACAAATTACAAATGTAGGAGGAAAGTTGTCCTTGAATTTCCAAATCTGATCAGTGACAGCAAGCATCACACAAACAAAAAAATTGTGGAAGACAATGCAGTATTTCATGTCTCACTTCTAATCTCTTCCTATCATCAAAAGAGCAATAATAAATCAAGAATCAGAAGTTATTAAGATGTGAAATTAAGATGGTTGTGAGAATGTTGTTGAAAATTGTGAGGTCAAATAGAAGGAAAGCAAAACAAAAGTCCAAATTAAAAGTATTACTAAAATCACTATTTTTTTCTTTTATAACCCTACCTAGGATTTTCCTCATGGCATTGCAATACTCATTCTATTTTGCTTAAAATCTTATACATGGGATAAATTTTATTCTGGGATTCTGACTCTGCTTTTACTTTTTCTGAAATAATCCAATATAGATGTGGTGTTTCTTTAATAAGAAAGCAAAATGAAAAAGAAAGTAAAGCAGATTCCAAATGGAAGATGAAATTTTCAATATACCAAGAAATGTAAAAGATTCTCTCAGACCTCTCTTTTGCAATATGAGTTTCAGAAACTCTCAATTCTCCTCCCCTTTTACCAAGAAGGTTTTCATGTTTGAAAATACATATAGGCTGACATACATCAGTTAAAATTCTATCACTCATCAAAGAAATAAATGCAGTTTCTGAAATAACTGTCTACAAAGGTCTTTTCAGAGATAAATGGAACTTTTAGACATTTTCCTTTTGGGGGGTTGCTTGTATTTTTTTATGTTTGAAGAGTGTGTGTGTATGTGTGTGTGTGTGTGTGTGTGTGTGTGTGTGTGTGTGTGTGTGTATGTCTTGGTTTGTTGTGCAGGAAGCCTCACAGATATGACAGGATGATTTAATTCTGAACAAGCCTCACCTCCCTAAATTCTTAGAATGTAGATATATACCACTACCGGTATTCTTAGAGTTAGGCTTATACAGCCTCTTAGACCAAATATAATGAAGTAGAACCCACATTTCATTGGAATCCCTATTTTAAGCAATTTACAGACTTTTCTTTAAAACACAGGAAACCAAACATGAGACATTGCTGTAGATAATGATTAAATAAACTCATGTGATATTTTAATAGCTGTCAAGAGAGTAAATGTTATCTATGCATACATATATGAGATATTTGATATAAAAAAATCATACATGTGAAAAAGATCCAATAGTAAACATCTTAAAACTTATAGGCAAAATTAAAGACCTTTCTTCTACACTTGTCAGGTGCTATACTTTATTCACAAGAATTCCATGAACTGGTTCAAATACAGATTTTTTTGGAAACATTTTAAAATAGGAACTCACAAAATGTCCTACTCTCCTAACAGGAAGTAAAATAGTTAAGAGCTATGTCTGATCTAGAACTGTAAAGCTGAGTGAGGAATAAAGTACCTCCAACTGCTGGCCCATACATTCCACCTAGAAGCCTGTGTTTAGATAGAATGCTAGTCCTGAATAAGGAAAATCTGAAATCAAATCTAGCTTTGACATTAATTAGCTGTATGACCATGAAAAAATCCCTTTTTCACTTTTTTAAATCCCTTAATTTCCCTTTACTCATTTCCCTCATCTGTACAATGGGAATAATGACATCTATTTTCCCAGGATTATTGTGAGGTTCAAATAAGAATTTTTATAAGGCACTTAGCACTGGAACCTAGAAAGTGTTATGTAAGTATTAGTTACCATCATCATCATATCAAGCATCTTTAACACTAATTAGGAACAATAGGATCATAACAGGTGATTTAAATTTAAGGTATAATCTTGTACCAGTCTGACAGGGATTTCAGATCTGGTTATTGTGTCTATATTCCATTTACTAAAACATGGTTAATGTTACTTCTCATTGACCAGAAATAGTATTGGAAAGTCTCTAGACAGAAGGAAAAGAGTAGCTGGCAACTGGATTCTGCTCAAGACCCTCTGGAGGATAATAGCCATAGGCAGCTTATACTTGCTTTTGGAGATTTGGAAAGAATTTGTTAATTACCAACCAAAGGCAAGGTCACATCTCCAGAAAACTTGAGAGTTCCACAATCAATAAATAAGTAAAGCCTCAGAAACTATACCCTCGGTGCACTGAACAAAGTGAAATTTTACATAAGATTTGGCTACAAAAAGTATCAACAATTCTCACTTCCAGAAAGTAACTGAGACAAGGGGAATTTTGTAGTGATTTGCATAGTATTTTTTTTATTGTTTGTTTCTGTCACTAACACCTAAGAATACAGAAAGTACAGGTTAATCCTCTTCCTAAAGTTGAAAAACTATCTTAACATATGTTTTTCTGCTAAGTTATCAGATAGAACGAAAGGTTCCTATAAAGAATGGAAGCAGCAATTCAAAGGGAAAATGGGAAAATGGGATCAATCCTACCCTGTGTTAAAAGTTGTAAGAAGGAGGATGGAAAGGAAAGGGGACCACTAATGGTCTGAAGCTATATCATGTACATGACTGTCTGTCTACATGACTGTATGCTGCCCATCAGGTTTGAACAGTATGGATCCAAGAAGCAATGCAGAGTCAATAAACATTTATTAAGTGTCTATTATGTGTCAGGTTCTACATTAAGTGCTGAGGACACAAAAAGAGCAAAAGACAGCTCCTGCTCTCAAGAAGCTCACAATCTAATGAGGAAAACAACAAGTAAACAAGAAGTCACACACAAGATAAACGGGAAATAATCAACAAAGGGAAGGCACTAAAATTAAGAGCTACTGGGAAAGGCTTCTTGTAAAAGATGGGATTTTTGTTGGGACTTGAAGGAATCCAGGAGGCAGCAATGAGGAGGAAAAGAATTTCAGGCAGGGGAGACAGCCAGAGAAAATGCCAAAAGCTGAGAGATGAAATATCTTATTTGAGTAACAGAAAGAAGGCCAGTGTCACTGGATTGAGTACATGGAAGAGAATTAAAGTGTAAGAGAGAATAAGACATATTATAAATACATATATAATACATAATAATAATAAATTAAGTAAGAAAAGGGGGATAGTGATAATTATGAAAGGTTTTGAAGGCCAAACAGTGGATTTTATATTTAATCATGGAGGTGATAAGAAGCACTGGAGTTCATTGAATGAGAGTTGCGGAGGAATGACATGGTCTGACCTGCACTTTAGAAAAATCATTTGGCTACTGAACCTATTGAGACCAAAACCAAAGACCAATAATTAGTCCTGTTGATTAACATCATGACTACTGCTGGAAGAAATTTAGAAAACATTGCTGGAATAAATAGATTTCTGGGCAAGAAACTGAAGATCTTAGGAACACAGATGGTATTTTTCACTACTGCTCATTAAAGATAGGGGCCCCGAAAAAGAAAGGCTGGGAAATGAAGAAGTAGTTAAAACAGTGATATCTAGAAGTGGGAGTAAAATCTGAAGGCCATAGCTTAAAATTTTAAGTTTGCTTCAATGTCATAGAATATAGGTTATTAACTATCCTGTCAATTCATTCCCCAAGGACATACACTATGGTTGTATATGGTTTTAATAAATAAAGGAATTTTAACAGATAAAAAACAATCTGTTAAGAAAGAAATTCATTTATTCAACTGATAGTTAATGAGTGCCTGTTATGTGAAATAAGGGACTATGCTCAGCACTATAGGACATCAAAAGATAAATGGTACTTATCTTCAAAGAACTCAAGGAAATACCTTTGTTAGGACTCTTACAAACTTATGAATACTATGGTTTATATAATCTTCAGCTATTAAAGGAGGGGTCTCAGAGGTTAGGAATATCAGGTATCACTGATACACATATTTATAAGGCTATTGATTGATTTGCCAATTCATTTCAATTATCTATAAATTCAGATTCTCTCTCTCTCTCTGTCTCTCTCTGTTTCTCTCTCTCTTTCTCTGTCTCCTTCCCTGATTCTCTGTCTCTATCTCTTTTTTTTTCTCTCTCTCCTGTATTTGTCTCCACTGTGAATAGAGACAAGTTTTTAGAGATCATGTAGCAGTTTAATTAATCACTTTCAGAATAGGGAAGGCAGTTTGCATGTGGAAGTTCTCCTGGAAAGGAGATCTCACCTATTTCAGGAAAAGGTACAGGATTTTATACACAAATTATAAGTGGAAAGGGAGGGGGAAGGTGGATTACTATACAATCATTCCCAGGGTTTGAGTGGTTTCCCACAATAAGACTATGAATGGAAGATAGCACAACAACTGATTGTTTCAAATCTTGAGGGTTATGACCACCTTCTTCTCTCTCTTGAAATATGGAGAGCCCTATTAGATTAGAGTTTCTGACTATAATTGGGGAAGTAATACAATTGTCACTATTATTATACCTAGTCAGAACCCAAAATTTTCTAGCAGACTAGTGGTCAAAGGCTATCTTCTATATATGCATGAGTTAATAATAATGAATAAAAGCAGCTAATGTATAATACTTTAAGGCTTGCAATGTTATTTCTTACATGTTATTTCATTTGACACTCACGACAACCTTACAAGGTGGATGCTTTCCTTATCCCTATTTTATAGATAAAAAAAATAACTGCAGCTGATAGAAATTGACTCATCCAAGATCATACAACTAGTAAGTATCTGAGGCAGATTTCAAATTTGGGTCCTCCTGACTCAAGGACTAACACTCAATTTTTTCCTATATCTTGACCACTATTTTATGAGGGTCTACACTGCATAAACTTCCGTAATCTAAGACTGTTCCTGATTAACTGTGTACTCTCCTTCCTCAAGTGCTGGTTTTCCAACTCTCCTCACTCAAAGTGTAAACATGGACTAGAGGCTATAATAATATTGCAGTTCCAAAATGTCAAAACTTCACCTTTTCCAAACCAAGCTACCATAACTTTTTTTTTTCTGATGCTCTGGGCACAAAATGAAAAACTTCAACCACAAACTCTTTGCAACTTGCAACCAATTTTAAACTCCATGTTAAATCCCATAGCTCCATCAAACTTATGTATCCATATATACATGGATATATATATATATATATATATATATATACACACACACATACACATAAAGTATCCATCAATATGCTAGGCTATCCATATCCAGAAAGAGAACTATAGAAACAGAATGTGAATCAAAGTATAGTATTTTCAACTTCTTCTTGTTGTTTATTCTCTTGGTTTTTCTTTTTTGTGCTTTTTCACTTTTGATATAATATTTTTGCTCAGCATGATGAATATGGAAATATGAAGAACTGCATATGTTTAATCTATATCAGATTGCTTGCGGTCTTGGGAAGAGGGAAGGAGGAAGAGGGAGAAAAATCTGGAATGCCAGATTTTGCAAAGGTGAATGTTGAAAACTACCTTTGCATGTATTTGGAAAAATAAAATACTATAAAAAAATTAAATTAAAAACCCATTCTTATCTGTTATCTATCTAACCCAGGTCATATGGAAAGGCAGAATGTGCTAGAATTGTAAAGCCTCATTTAGCAATCATTCCTTAAGAAAATGAGTGATGCATGCTATCCTTTTGAAAATATCAAGAATGGATGGAGGAGAGGGAATCAAATTTGAGTTTGCTTTCTCTTGTTATTATTGTTATTGAATCATTTCAGTTATGTCCAACTCTTCAGCATCTTTGGAGTTTTCTTGGCAAAGTTACTGGAATGATGTGCCATTTTCTTCTACAACTCATTTTATAGATGAAGAAACTGAAGCAAATAGAGTTTAGTGCCCAGCTAATAAATATCTGAGGCTACATTTGAACTCAAGCCTTCCTGTACTATATTTATTCCTATATGTAAAACCCCAAATTTTATTTCAAAACAACTTTTTTTCTTATATATTGGAAAGTAAATATAGAGGTCTCAGGAGAATTCTTCATCCAGGATTTCTAGTGGCTAGTATCAAGGACTTGTTGGGAAATTATCAACAGACTTATGCAGCAAAAGGAATTAAGGAATTCTTAAATATTCAGAAAGTAGACAGCAAATGAGCTCATATTTTTAAAACCATATCTATCAGATACACTATATGAAAATAATATATTGATACAACAATTGGCTGATGGTAAAATAATATTATGTTTGAAGTTTGGATACATATAAGACATACCCAGTATTCTGATATGAAAACATAGTATGCTGGATTCACAGAAATTCTGTATCAAAAGCTAAATTCTAGTTCATTTTAGTTAAAATTATTTCATTTCTAATCCAATTTTTCTTTTCCAGATTTAGGAAACATTTTTTTAAGTAAACAGCAATTAGATTTCTGGTTACTTCTAATTTAATACATTTTAGTATTTGAGTGCTGGGGGGGGGAAGTAAAATCCTAAACACAAATAACAGGTCTTGCTGAACTTCTTGTTGTTCTATTGCTTCAGTCAGGTCTGACTCTTCAAGGCCCATAGAAAGGAACTAAGAACTATTCCTATGTGTTACATATATATATATATATATATATATATATATATAAAATTTGATGATTAATTGAAATGTTTTTATTTCAAGTTGATTATCTTACATATGAAAAAAGAAATTGAATTGTTAATTATCACGAAACACCAATATGTTTATTTAGTGGTAAGATTTTTCTTTATAGTATCTTTCCTTCCGAAAAAGAATATAAACACATAGATTCCTTACATCTCTTTATTACCAAGAAAGAGTTTCAAATAGATGGATATAGTTTCTGTGGGGTCCTTTCAGAAAAAAATTGAATGAAAAATGGCATCTTATTAAGAACCTACTAAATGTTAAATCCTGTGCTAAGAAATGGGGACTAAAATACAAAAGCAAGATACTCTTCACCCAAAAAGGAACTTATAGTGTAATGAGAGAACAACACATGGAACAAAGTATAGAAAAAGGAGGAAGAGTATACTAAAAATTGTTGCGATAAAGCTGAGAAGAACATGTTCCCAGGGAATCCAGAAACAAATGAATTAGCTTCTCCCACCATTGTCACTTTTGGATATGGACAGAAAAAGAGAATATATGCTCATGCACCATTCAAATATTAAACAACAACAGCAACAACCAGTGACTAATGGAAATCTAAGTCAATGCAAGGGCATTTGTTGTTTCATGAGAAGCAAATTTTACTATTCATATATTGGATTAAGGAGTCTTCTAGCAAACAGATGAAGCAAAAAAAAAATCATACTTCATATGAAGAGCTTGTTCTTATAAGTAGAGAATAAATGATGCCCTTGTTTTATCAAATCAAACCATATCTTTCTCTTTTTCATATTGAATAATTCTAATTCTTTTAACTTTGCTCACAATTTTCATTTTCAAATAGGTTATTTTAGTGGTTCTCTGGAATCTTTGTTGTTTCACTAGAACTTAAATAGTGAGAGCTCTTAAAATGTAATGATAATACCTGATATGTCAATTTTAGCATGTATATATGCTTTATTTCATTTGCTTCTCACAATAATACAGGCAGAGATCACAATTTAACTTTTTATAGATGGTAAAACTTGAAGAAGTTAAATAACAGGTAGAAAGTGGCAGGCTTCACATCCATATCTTCTGAGCCCAAGGTTCATAACTCTTGCCAATAAACTACCATGTGGTATATGGCCTTATAAGGCCAGTAACTGGAGATGCTGCACAATGAGAATCCAAAAATACCCAGAAAAGTGATGTGGAACCATGGATTCATTTTAGCATCTTTTCAACCAATCTGTAGACCATCCAATCTATTCTTCATTTGACACTACCACTCACTCTTCTTTAACTTCTCTCCCTCCTTTTCTTACTTAGGGAACACTATGCCTTCTTTGAATATTTCTTTCACTGCTATTTCCTCCTGACCCTTAACCATGGGCACTTTTTGGGACTTATTCCTTCACCATGTGTTTTTCTCTAAATATTCTTCCTTGAAGAGCCTTTCCATCCATACATTTCAGTTATCTCTCAAATCAGTCCAATGAACTTATGGAATACCACATACTAAGCATTATGTGAATTCAGGGATTGTGTCAGAGATTTCTGAGCAGTGGAATGTCCCTGTAAAAGAATGTTTAAGGAAGATTTGCATGTCAGTAACATATACAAGGTAGGATGAAATTTGGACAGAATTGAAGCCAGCTAAAAGAGCATTGGAGTAATACAGGTATGAAGTAAAATAGTTTTAGTATTGAAAAGTTTGGAAACAAGAAATAATTTCAAAGTAAAAGTAATAATGAATGGCTGATTTCAGAAGAAAAGAGAGAAGGGTTCAGTCAAAAATTATTTTTAGGTTTTGAACCAGGATGTGTAATTGATAAAGGGAGAGAGGTTGAGAGATGGCTGGCTTAAGAGGTATGACAATAAATTAATTTGGGTTTGGATTTTGAATGTTGAGGTTTCCGAAATTTGAAAATGTTGAGGTAACCAGAGAATGTTTATAAAAAGAGAAAGCTTCTGAAGATATGGGACTAGAGCTCTAAAGAGGAAAAAAACCCAAACATAATTGGAGATACAGATTTGGGAGCTGTCATTTGGGAGATAACTGAAGTGTGGAGATGGAAAGGCTCTTCAAAAAAGAATACTCAGAGAAAAAATATGCTGAAGGAACAAGCCTAGAGAAATGTCCATAGTTAAAGGTCAGGAAGAAGGAAGAATCCAACAAAGAAATAGACAAGGAAGGCAGAGAATTTCAAGGAGAGAGTGCTTAATGTTTCAAATGAAGGTGAGATTACCCAGGCGAGATATTATCCTAGAAGTTACATATCTAAAATTCCAGTTTGTTATATTATACATCAGTGACACTGATGGCTATTTATGTTGGAAGTCAAATAGACTGAATTTCGATGACTAAAATTTGTGAGAAATTCTGCCATGATAGATAATCATAAATGACTTAGCATATATAACCAAAGTGGCTTTATCAAATGCAAAAACAGATACTTAGGCTTGATTATCTTATTTTTTAATCTTTCTTATTAAAAGCTAAAGTACCAAATAAAAAACAAAAGTTTGAAAGAAAATATAAAAATTTCAAACTATATTGTATTAGCTCAAGTAGTGTAACTCAAGCAGGATGGCATAATTCTTCCATGATTACTTATAAAAAGAGGGAAATAAGCATGTGATACATATAATTTTTTAAAAAGGTTATCTCCAAAAATACAGAATAGAAGTTGAATATTGGATAGTTTGACTGGGGAAAGAAATATGAAAAATTATAATAGCATAGACATGACAGACAAACATTTTCCATCGGTACTTTGTTGCTTCTAGATCAGTTAGGTGTTGGTCAACACATTTTTCCCATATTTCTTCAAGCTGAAAAAAATCACCTGTTATGGAAAGGAATATCTTAAAACATGTAATACATTCAAAACTTATTAACTTCTCTTTTACTCCCATGATTTACTCCCAGTTAATTTTTAATCATAAAAATAAAGACTTATTGAGAAATTCATCATCATAACCCTGCCCTTCATTATGATAGGCATATGCTTTGATTATGTTTTTAATACTGGTGATGGATCTGCACTGATCCATGTTCACATTCTAAACCCATCTTAATTCTGAACTAATTTGCTAGAAGTAAGGACTATAACTGAATTTTTAAAAAGACCTAGTTCCATATGAGAAATTGATTAACCAATAAGATATATACAGACCTCCCTTGTTGATTTGCTATTTATTTATCAGAACACAGAGGTGGCAACATCTCCAAACCAGTAGGGGCTTTCAATGAAGTTAAGGGACTTGCTATTTGAAGAAAAGAGTCTAATCATTTCATGGAGAACTAGGAAGGGGGCTGCAGTGAGGAACAAGGGAAGAAAGGCAGTAACATCCTTGGTAACATAGGAACTTCAAAATATATATATATATATATATATATATATATATATACACACACACACAAACATACTTGAGAGTGGGGTGTTCTCAACTTTTTTTGTGTGATCCATGAATACCTTTGGCAGCCTGGTGAAGTTTATAAATCCTTTCTCAGAATATTTTTTAAATTGAATAAAATAATACGTTTCAATTAATCATCAAGAAGCAGAAGATTCAAATCTTCTCCTTCCATCCAAATTTACAGATTCAGTGAAGGATATCCAAGGGCCTTTAAAGAGGTGGAACATGGATCCTAGGTAAAGAAACCTTGTTCTACTGGTTGTAGAAATTATGTGAGTTCAAAAGAGTTTGGTAAATAGCAAAAGGAATGTAGTGACTATTGAATGAAAAGTCTTTGGCCCACTGACTGAATTCTATCATGAATCTTTTTCATTTGTAATACATACTTTTGTCATCCTCCTCTTCCCAAGGATACTGTTTAAGTTACTTATTCAACCAACATACTTTTATCAAGAGCCAACCACTTTCTCCAATCGATAAATGGTCAAAGGATTTGAACAATTTTCAGATGATGAAATTAAAGCCATTTATAGTTATATGAAAAAATGCTTTAAATCACTATTGATTAGAGAAATGCATATTAAAACAACTCTGAGGTACTACCTTATACCACTCAGATTGACTAAGATTAGAGAAAAAGATAATTATAAATGTTGAAGGGAATGTGGGAAAACTGGGACACCAATCAATGCACTGTTGATGGAGTTGTGAAATGATCCAACCATTCTGGAGAACAATTTGGAATTATGATCAAAGTGCTATAAAACTGCATACCCTTTCATCCAGCTGTATCCCAAGAAAATCATAAAGGAGGGAAAAGGACCTCCGTGTGCAAAAATGTTTGTAGCATCTCTTTAAGCGGTGGCAAAGAATTGGAAAATGAGTAAATGCCCATCAATTGGGGAACGGCTGAATGTTATGGTATATGGAGGTAATGAAATATTATTGTTCTATAAAAAATGATGAACAAGCTGATTTTAGAAAAGCCTGGGAAGATTTACACAAACTGATGCTAAGCAAAACAAGCAAAACCAGGAATACAGTGTATACAATAACAATAAGAATGTGTGATCAACTATGAAAGACTTGGTTCATCTCAGTGGTTCAGTGATCCAAGGCCATCCCAATAAATTTTGGATAGAGAATGCCATCTGCATCCAGATAAATAACTATGGAAATTGAATGTAAATCAATATATGCCATGTTCACTTTTTTTTTCTTCTGTGTTTTTTTCTCTTATAGTTTTTCCCTTTTGTTCTGATTTCTGATTGACATGATTCATAAAGAAATATGCACTTAAAAATCTTATGTATACATAGAAAAAAAGAAAACAATTTAACAAAAAAAGAAAAGATAGGTTTGGGGAATAAAAAAAGCAGAAATGAAATAGTCCCTGCCTTCAAGGAGTTTACTTCCATAAATTGCCTCTGAGCTGAGCTTTGGAAGAAAACAACAATTCTAAGAGATAAAGGTGAAGACAAAGTGCATTTTAGACCCAGGTAAGAACCCGAAGAAGGCATGGAGATAGGTTTTGGAACATTTTGGTTGGGCCAGAGAGTATGTTGAATAATAATGTACATCTGGAATGATAGGTTGAAACTAGGTTGGGTGAAATCAATCTGTAAAGTAGCATTTAATTAAGCTCTTATCATGTGCCAGATATTATGTGAAACACTGGGATAGAGTCAAAAAATGGCTTTTTCCCTGACGGATCTCATATTTAATAATATAGACAAAATAGAGAACATGAGTACGGAGCAGCAAGGAGACCAATATTACTAGATCATATAGAGATGAGTGAAGTCTAACAGACTGGAAAAGTCCAAGTTGTAAAATATCAAATAGAGGATTTTATATTTGATATTGAAGGTAATAGGGAGACACTAAAATTTATTAAGTAAAGTGTGGCATGGTCAAAAATATTCAGATATAGAGAGAGAGGAAGAAGAAACTCATGAGGTAACTCTGATCTCAGTAAAATAGGAGGCAAAGTCTTTTGCTGAGAAAAGATGGGGCTGGTTTTGTGGGCTCAAGGAGTAAAGATTTTTAACTTTTATATGGTAACTATAAGATTAATATTAGCTGACTACGTATGACAAAATGATGAGTTTTCTTAATGTCTTATTTAATGATTTTAAAAATCATTCTCATAATGCATTTTATGAATATTAATTTCCATGATCCAAATTATTAAAATTAGCTAGAATTCTATGAGCAAATGTATTTAATTAATAATTTTGTTGCTTTGTGAATGAAAAAAAAGAAGAAACTGAATTACTGACTACTGAAAGAAGCTGGATTGAAAGATAATATTTTTATCTTAGTTTCAGTTTAGTCATATGTCCAAGCTAATTGATATTTCTCAAATGCCTTCTGTTTTCTTTTCGGCTTACTCTTTTCTTTGCCTGCTTTACTGTAGTTCTTTTAGATATCTGAATCCTCTTATTTTCTTCCCATTCACTTTTGCAGGGCTGTGTTAAATCTGGTTGTTTGTCCTTTAGAACTACTTCAAAGATTGCTCTCCTAGAGTCAGCCCCTGTAACCCATACCCTGGATCCTCACATGTGATTTAATTCTTTTCTGACCCAGTTCACTGGCCTCATTAGCCTACCTATTTCCCTTATTTCAACTCATCCCAAACATAAAGTGCTAGCCTCTGCCACCATGTCATTCTGCTTTCTTTGCATATTTGTGACATTTAAATTTCTTTGTGCTTTTTGGAAGTTATACCAAAAAAGTGCTATGTATTCATACTTTTGTCTTAATGATAATGTCTTCCCCTATGTCTCCTTGGCCAACATGATTCTGTGAATGGAAACCTTTTTGAATACTTAAGTGACAGTAAGTCTGCAAACTTAGTTTCTATGCTTTTACCCTTCACTCCAACTATCACTCCCATTGGCAAAGCACTCTTGTTTTAAGAAGTCCTTGTTTTCTCTAATCCATTTTAGACACAATTGTGCTGGTTTACAGAGCACTTTAGATACGTGGAGTGACATGTGTAGTAAGATATAATAGATATAGCTGATATGAGACTTTTTTTCCTGGAATGTAAAATATAATGGCATTTAAATTACTTTGACTTGGCAGCAAGTTGTGTCCATACTCTGCTGATGTGATTACCTGTATTTCTTATCCCCTTCCTAAACTCCTTGTGGGACAAGATTGGTGCTTTGTCTAACCTTTGTTATGTCCCTCAATGCTTAAGCACCATGCTTTACACATAGCATGCACTTAAAATAAAAGTGCATAGTATGCACTTAAAATGAGCTAAGGAATCAGTGTCAAAAACAAAGGCACCTTCAGTGGCACTGAACTGAATATCACCTCCCTGCCTTAAAAAATAAATAAATCTAATAGCCATTCAAGTCATTTAAGCTTCCTTCCATTAAATCATCAACAGCAGGCTACACATGACTTTTATTCACTTAAGCCTTGTGTAGGGTATACCAATAATAATAACAACAAGAATAGCCAGTTTATGAGTTTTTGCCCAATAATGGAAAAAAAATGAATGAGTGCCTGCCTCATAAAATACTTCCTTTCCTGTTAGGGAAATTTTGGGCTTCTCTAAAAAAAAAATCCAGTGTTTTTCCCAATCTGATTCCATAAAGGAAAGAAGTTTTATAAAAAGCAATGAAGTCTGTCAGTGTTTTGTTCTAATGGCATATACACTTCCCCACTATTAAGTCCAGAACCCAAGAAGCGACCTACATACTTGAAAATAGTGAAAGTGGAAAGCATGTCTGCAGGTTCATGTGGATTGTATGTTATTATTTTCCCTCCAAAGCCATAAAGATTAGGTTCACATTCCAATAAACGTGTGTGGGAGGACCTTACTTACAGATGAGGCAAGGCAAGCAAATCCCTTGCAGCCAGATTTAGCCACTTGTATGCTTTTCTTGGCAAATGCTCAAAAGTCACATGCCGGCATCACGTGCTTAATACGATTTCAGTCAATATGATTTCAGTTAAAGTCACCTGCAGCGTGAATTGGGCGATTGTTAAGTCTTATTACCACCAACGGTGCTCCACATAGTAACCCTTAAAGCTGATGTACTCACAGAAAAAAAGATTTTAGTTTAGAAATGCACCAGGAAGAAAGCATTTTCTTAGAAAAACACAGTTCTCAGTAAATGATAAACCACAGAGCTACTGAGTTCAGACTGGTATACACATTAAACCACAAAAAAAAAAAAAAAAAAAAAAAAAAAAAACTACACTGAAATACTGTTAAGAGTCTGGCAAACCCACAAACATGAGGGAATTCAGAATTCAGAAGTTAAGGTTTGAATTCTATCCCAAATTCACTATAATGATGAAGCCATGTTAAAGAATGTCATACCCAGCTTCTAAGGGTGTGCTATTATTCATAAAACTAAGATGTAACATGTTAAGGTTCTCTGTTCATTGGTAAGATACAAACATAGCAAATACCTAGTGAATGCTAACAGTTAATAGAGATAAAACATAGTCCCTGTTCTCAAGGAATTTATAATCTAGTAAGGGTTTAAGATACCATCCTAGATAGTAATATTGCTCCTTGATGCATGATAATTTGATTAGACAATAACAAAACAAATACTATGTGAGCATAATAGAATGAATGGAGAAGTTAGAAAGCACAATAAATCATGTTATGGCAGAATTTGCTTTTCCATTTCAAAATGTGGTGTTTCAATTACCCAGAGCAACCTGAAGCACCCATGCACTTTTAAAAGAAGCAGCTTACCTGGCAGGAAGGAATGTTTGAGTGGTCAACAGGGATGGAAACATCCTCCAGGGAGTCAAAGGCCTGGAGTTCAGAGAATCACAAAGCCTGAAGAATATCAGAAGCCAGCAAGATTAACCTAGTCCTACCAAAAATCCCCTTTACAATATTCCCAAGAAGTGCTCATCCAGCCTTGGCGTGAATACCTCTGATAGGCATAAGCCATTTACCAGGGCAACCTAGTCCACTTTGAGGCAGCTCTAATTGTTAGAAAAATTTCAGCTACATTGAGCTGAAAGCTACCTTTTCAGCTTCATTCATTTCTACTATCTCACCTTTGGAGGCTAAGCAAATAAATCTAATCCTTCTTCCACATGAAAACTCTTCAAGTACTTGAAAACACCTGGTTGTTAAACCGGCCAATCATTGGACTTGAATCTCAAAGATAACTCTCAGCCAATTGGGTCACCCCGGGTTTTTCCCCAGGCTAAACATCCCGGGGACCTTCCAAGATCCTCATACAACATGATTTTGAAGCTCTTCAGTATAGTCTTCCTCTACAACATCTTTTGCTTATCAATGTGCTTACCTCATAGGGATTCCAAAACTGAGTAGAGTTATCCCTTCCACATTGAGGGGATTATGGGTACAGTGCCTTCATAATCCAGAAAATCCACATAAAAATCTCTGGCCCTCCCTTCCTACAAGAAGAAGAAGAAGAAGAACTTTTTCTTTTACTTTCATGGAGTATTTAAAGTACCTTATTGTAAAATTTGGGCTATTTAGTGTCATAGGCTCTGTGTCACCTGCAGGCCTTTACATATAAGGTTACTATTACAAAACTCGTTCCAAATCCTTATTTAATTTCATATGCCTACCCACAGTATAGTGAAACTGTGATGGGGAAAGTTGCACTATGGAAGGGATAACTGAAGGGTACTTCACATATGTCTGACTAGGCAAAGTATATTATCCACTCCCACATTCTGGAAATGAATTCTAAAACTGCTTTGGTATCTTGACTGTCATATGATCCTATTGATCCACACTGAGCTCACAGTTTATTTAGACTGATATAACATGAGAGCTGAAAGTTAATTGACTGATTGGCTGAAAGTTATCTTTGAGATTCAAGTCCAATGATTGGCCGGTTTAACAACCAGAAATACTCATTGATTACAGATAATCCTAATCCCCATTTCTGTAGGACTCTAAGGATAAAAAGAATTTTTCTCCCAACCTCTTGGTGAAGTACTATAGATCATACAAATGATATTCACTTAATTTCATAGATCAGAAAATGAAAGTTCTTTAAATGACTTGCCCAGGCTTTTTTTGCCTGCAAAACCATTTGGTGCTGTCATTCCATAATATCACACCATGACTACAAAAGGCAAGATATTTGGTATAAAAGTCAAGATTCATGGAAGAAACAGGAGGGAAAGAAGTAAAGGAAACAAAAACACAAGGAAAGAAAGAAGATAGAGAAGAGGAGATTTAGAAGGAGAGATGCAACAGTGTGCAGCATAGCAGTAACTGAGATCAAAAGTAAGATTTATGCTGAAGAATAGCAGACACTGGCAGTAAAGAAGAAGAGAAAGCCAGAAGATAATTGTTTATCACAGTAGAAAATAGCTTGTTTGCTTTAGTAGTCCCTTAGGACCTCACTACATTTAAAGCACATTATAAAAAATTGATTCCCAAAATAATAAGGCACATAATGAGGCACTGAATAATTTTGCTCAGTAAAATTAATGCAATGAAAAGCAGCAATGTGTAACACACAATTTGGAAAGATTTGCACTAAAAAGCAAAAATGTAACAAACATAGGCTGAAATAAAAGTTTTAGGTTTAAAAGTTTAAAGATAATTTTTCTGGTCAATAATGGAAGGCAGTATGGTAGAAGCATTGAATTTGGGTTCAAATCCACTTGTGACATTTATTAGTGGAAATTAAGGGCATGCCCATCAGTTGGGAAATGGCTGAACAAGTTATATAGTATATATAATGGAATATTATTGTTCTATAAGAAATGATGACCAAACTGATTTTAGAAAAGCCTGAAAAGACTTATATAAATTTATATTGAGTGAAGTGAGCAGAACCAAGAGAACACTGTATACAGTAACAAGAAGATTATGTGATGATCATCAGTGATGGACTTGACTCTTTTCAACAATTCAAGACAATTCTAACAGACTTCTGATGGAAAGTGCCATCTGCATCCAAAGAACAATTAAATCAAAGCACAATATTTTCATATTTTGTTGTTACTTGTTTGCTTGCTTGTTTTTTTCCCTTTTGCTCTGATTTTTCTTGATTTTTTTCTTGCGCAGCATAATGAGCGAATATAGAAATATGTTTAGAAGAATTACATATGTTTAAGCCATATGCTTGCTGTCTTGGGGAAGGGTCAAGAAAGGAAGAAAACTTTGGAACAATATTTTGCAAAGGTGAATGTTAAAAATTATCTTTGTACATATTTGGAAAAACAAAACACTATTAAAAATAAAAAACACTTATTAGTAAGGCAAGTAACTACAACAAGTCATAACACTAAGCTGCTGCTTGCTTATCCCTTAGCTACATAATGTTAGTGAAAATAGAAATGAAGGGCTAGAAATGAGTTATTACAAAGAAATAACTGAATGTGATGACAGATTAGTATTAACTTTGTAAATGTTTGCTAGAAAAATATATACCCATTTTGGAACCTGGTAAGTATAGTCATTTAAGATGATAGAATCATAGATTCTAAAGTTGGGAAGATTCTGAGAAATCATCACTCTGACATTTTCAAATGCCTCTGATGTCTTGTTGACAACTTTTAAGATGTCAATTTTTTTAAAGATGTCAATAATTTATCGAAAACCGAACTCATTATTTTTCCTCTCAAACCTATTGCTATCCTTTCCTTCAACCAGGTTCAACTCTTTACTCTCTCTTATCCTCCATATTCAATCAGTTGCCAAATCCTGTTGATTTTGCCTTCACAATAGCTCTTTTTATGTCCCCTTCTTTCCTCTGACACCAACACTCATCTAGTGCATGCTTTCATCACCTCAGCCCTGGATTACTAACATAATCTGCTGGTTGGTATCCCTGCTTCAAGTCTCTTCCTACTCCAGTCCATTCTCCATTCAGCTATCAAAGCATTCTTCCTACAGCATAGCTTTACCCATGTCATTCCCTTTAGCAAATTTCTCTAGACTTCTATTGCCTCCAGGATCAAATGTAAAATCCTCTGTTTGCCTTTTAAATCCCTTCATATCCTAGTTCCTTTCCACCTTTCCAGTCTGCTTATATTTTACTCTTTTCTATGTACTCTGATCTAATGATACTGGTCTCTTTGCTGTTCCTTATACAAGACATCCATCTGCTGCCTCCAAGCTTTTTCACTGGCCGTTCATTGTTTTTGCCTGGAATTCTGTCCCTCTTCATTTCTGCCTCCCGTCTTCCTTCGCTCTCAGCTAAAATCTCATCTTCTACAAGAAACTTTTTCTTATCCTTCTTAATTCTAGGGCTTTTCTTCTAAGATAATCTCTAATTTAGCCTGTCTGAATCATGTTTGTACATTATTTTTGCAAGGTATCTTCTCCATTAAACTGTAATCTCTATGAGCAGGGACTGTTTTTGCCTTTTTTTATTCATATCAACTTATTTTATTTTAATTTATGGAATAAAACAAGCATTTCCATAATGTAAGATGATAAAAAAGATGAATTTAGAACATAATAGGTAGTGAACAAATACATATTGCCTTGCCTAGTCCAACCCCCTTATTTTACAGGCTAGGAAAATGAAGTCCTGGAAAACAAAGAGGAGGCAATCAAATCTTTTGAAACAGAAGCCAAGCTGATTCTGTGGAAAGAAATATTATTTTGTAGCAAGTCTTAATGGCATATTGGAAAATAAGGAGAAATGAAAGAAATTATCTGAGACAGAACAACTCTATATGGAAAAAGCACTAGACTTGTAGTTAGGTAAAATCTGGCTTCAAATCCTATCTTTGACACTTTCTAGCTATGAGGCTTTGGGCAGTTAATTTTCCTATGCCTCAGTTTCTTATTGATAAAATAGAACAATAAAATTTGCACCTATTTCAAAGGACCAAATGAAATAAGCATGTAAAGTACTTTTCAGAACTTAAAGCAATAAATATATGCCAGATATTATGATATAACTACTGTTTATAATAAATACATTATATATCATATGTAATAAACATGCAATTATATTTTTCTTATTATGATTCTAGACCTACAAAAACAAGGTTAAGTTTGTGCAAATAACTTTTACACATGATAATTTTCCTAAATGTAAAAGTAGGCAGGTATCCTGGGCCATTTTGTCAAATTTTAGGACTTTTTTAAAGAATGTTGAAAAAAGCTTTAGGAAAGAATTCTAAAGAGTTTTCTTAAACAGTAGGAAGACATCCTAAGTATGAGATTAGTATTTTGCCTTTATTCATGTACCCTAAAGAGCACCTGAGCACACACACTTTACTTCCATCCTTATCTCAGCATTTCCCACTCTTTGCTCCTTTCCCAGGTCTCTAATATCTCTACATGTGTCCTGGCTCCCATCCCTTCCTTTCTGCCTATCACACTGCATATTCAGTCCTCAGCCCGAATCTTCTTATTTTTCTTCTTCTTTCATTTTATTCATTCATTTATTTATTTTATACTAATAGCTTTTTATTTTTAAAAATACATGCAATTTAGTTTTCAACATTTACCCTTGCAAAACCTTTCGTTTCAAATTCTTCTCCGGCCTTCCCCTTCTTCACCCTTCCCAAGGCAGCAAGTAATGCAATATAGATTGAACATGTGCAATTCTTCTAAATATATTTCCACATTTATCATGCTGCACAAGAAAAGTCAGATCAAAAGGGGAAAAATGAGAAAGAAAAAGCAAGCAAGCAAACAACAATCACAAAAAGGTGAAAGTACCATGGTGTGATCCACATTCAGTCCCCATTGTCCTCTCTCCGGATACAGATGGCTCTCAACTTCTTATCTACTGGTTCTCCCCATCCTTAAAAAAAACCCTCACTAGGTATTATCAGTCCCCCAAGCTAAATTTTTCTTTTCTTTCTCAGCCAAATTGCTTGAAAAAGCTGTCTACACTTGTTGCTTCCTTTTCCCTTTTCTCATTCATTCTTCAACCCTTTCCTGTTCAGCTTCCACCCATGTCACTCAACTGAAACTGTTCTTTCCAAAGTTGTAAATGATCTCTTAATTGCCAAATATAACAATCTTTTTCTCAGTCCTCATTTTTCTCAACCTATCTGCTGCATTTGATACCACTGACTATCTTCTCTTCCTGGGTTGGCTCTTTCCTGTCTGAGGTTTTGTGACACTATTCTTACCTGGTTCTCCAGCTTATTTGTTTGTTCCTCCTCAATCTCCTTTGCTGATTCATCATCCATATTAACCACTGTGTCAAAGTTTCACCCTATACGCTCTTCTCTTCCCCTTCTAGAGTCTTTCTCTTGGTTACTTCTTCAGCTCCCATGGTTTTAGCTATTATCTCTAATCAGATGACTCACCCATCCGTATATCTAGCTCATCTCTCCCCCAAGATTCAATCACATACTACCAATTACCTACTAGATATTTCAAATTTGATATCCGAGAGATATTTCAAACTCAACAAGTCCAACGTAAGCTATTGTCTTTTCTCCAAACTTCCCCCTCTCAGTTAAAGGTGACCCTATATTTTCAATTTCCCAATAATTTAGGCATTATGCCCAACTTATCTCTCTCCCTCACTCCACATATGCAGTTAGTTGTCAAATCTTGAGGTCTCTACCTTCACAACTATTTTTATTTGACCCCTTTCACTCTACTCACATAACTAGTACCTTGGTTCATGCCTTCTCCATCTCTTCTCTGGATGCCTAGATTATTTTTTTTTTATTTAGGGGACTTGGGCAGTGGTTTTGTGAGGTAATTGGAGTTAAGTGACTTGCCCAGATTCAAACAGATAGCAAATGTCAAGTGTTTGAGGTAAAATTTGAACTCAAGTCCTCTTGTCTCCAGGACCAAGGCTCTATCCACAGTACCATCGTGCAGCCCCTAGATTATTACAACAGCCTCCTCACTGGTTTCCCTACTCCAAGTCTTTCTCTACTTGAATCCATCCTAGAGTGTGGATGGTAATTTTCCCTAAAACAAAGATCTGATCACAAAACTCTTCTATTCTGTCTTCCTATTGTCATGAGATTAAAATATAAACTCTTCTGTTTAGCTTTTAAAGTCCTATACAATGTGGATCCCAAACTATCTTTTCAGACTCATTGAGCATCATTCTCCCTGTGCATTGTGAAACCTAGCCAAACTGTTATTCTCCATATTCCTTAAATATAACCTCCTATGTCTTGTCTTTGAGACTTGCCGCTGGCCATCCTATGTGCCTAGAATATACTCTCTCCTTATCTTTGCCTTTTATTTTAAGACTCAGCTCAAGCACCATCTTCTGCATTAAAGTTATCCTTTAACTACAAGTAGTTTCCGTTCCAAACTACTTTATATTTGTATTTATATTTATTCACTTTATATCTGTCCTTCACATATTAATATAGGTACTTGTTGTCTCCTGTGTTAGAAGGTAGGTTCCTTGGAAGTAGGGATTATTTCATTCTTGTACTTATATTCCCAGTGCCTGGATCATGGTCAGAGCTTAATGAATGACTGTTGATTTATTGATTAAATTTAAAAGAAGCTCTCTGGTCACCAAGAAGTTTCTGGAACTTGATCAGGTACTTGATAAATAGTCATTGATTACTGTATTGCTAGGATGCAGATGGGGGGGGGGAATGGCATAGACAAAGGAAGAAATCAGATTCTGAGAGAAGGCAGCCACTGTCCATATCAGAGGATTGTCTTTGCCCACAGTAGCAGTGCTACTGAACATATTCCCAGGAAGACCTTTTGTCTTATATGCACAGTTATATGTAATCTTACTTTACAAAATACATAAGATCCTGGACAGGATGTTATGGTGCAATATTATGGTACACTTATGGCAACACTGAGCCTGGAGGCAGGAAAAAAAAGCCTGGGTTTAAATTCTACCCCTAGCACTGAGTTGCTGTATTAATCTCTATGAGAATCAGGCAACTCTCTAAATATTCATTTACTAATGGATCTGTGGCTGCCTTCATGTCGTTGGAATAAATTGTTCTCTTTTACCTATACATAGTGATGTTATTTGGGTCCTCTTCAAGAATAAAGCACAATAGCTAACCAACCAACCAATGGATATTTGCAAAAGTGAAAGGAGTTCCCCAAAATCACATACCCTTGCAATATTGAGGCTGATTATGAGTAACTGGTGGATACCATAATTCTTCTGAACTAACTCAAATTCACCATATCCTGGGAAGTTGAGCAAATAATATTACCTCCTTTTTAAGAATGGGAAATTTAAAGGCCTAACTTAATATGCTGAGAATGTGACTACTGAATTAAAATATGAGACTTTCCTGAATACCATATCAGGTTTTTAAACCATAATTTAAGTTACCAACCCCATGCTTAAATGTTATTGCAAGCAAGGGTGCAATGCTCAATTCTGATAAGTAGCAATCATTTCATCATTACCATTGATTATAATTAGGGCTTAGAATTAACAGTCAGCCAGGACACTACCAGCCACCACAAAAATCTGTCCCTCTGAATGGGCTGAGGAAAACAGCTGTTGAGCTAACTTTTGGACAGCTGTTCTGCTCAGCCCAATCTTCTGCCCCAGGAGACAAAGGGAGAGAGTACTTCTGCACCTGCCTCAGCCTTGGACTCCTCTGGTGGCAAGTGGTTGGGCTGGTGAAAACAGATGTCCATCCGGCAACTTGCCAAGCATCTGCTCTCCTCAGTCCAGCCACGGGAGGCAGAATGAGGCAAGCACAGAAGCATTCTCTTCCCAGCTCCTGAAGTCCATCTTTGCCCTATCAACTGAGAGGCCCTGAGGGTGAGAGGAGGTGTCATGGCAGGAGAAGTCAGGTGGCAGTCTGGAGAAATTTTCCCAAAAGTTACAAGTGAGTATTGACCACAGGTTGCCTACCAGGTGACCAAAAAGGGGGATATTCTTGGAATCCACTGGTTTTTTATAAGAGTTGTCATCCAGTACTTAAACCACTAGTTATATTTTCATTCATGTGTTTTGCCTGTCCAGATAAATTCTAAGTCCTTAAGAGTAGGGGCCATCGGGGCAGCTAGGTGGCGCAGTGGATAGAACACCAGCCCTGAAATCAGGAAGACCTGAGTTCAAATCTGAACTCAGACACTTAATATTCCCTAGCTGTGTGACCCTGGGCAAGTCACTTAACCTCAATTGCCTCAGCAAAAAGCAAAAAAAAAAAAAAAAAAAAAAGAGTAGGGGCCATCACTTGCAATAATACTAATAATTCTATATATAGTCACTATATCAGTGCTTTCCTCAAAACAATACTGGGTGAGGTAGATAGTACAAAAATATTAACATCCACATTTTACAGAGGAGGGAACTATGGTTCTTAGTGGTTAAGTGACTGTCTACAGTAAGAGCTAGTTTGAGGTAGGATTCAGATCAGAGTGCTGATCCCAGGTTCAGCACTTCATCCATTAATAAGGTCGGGCTGTTTCTCTGCATCTCTCATGGTCCATTGCACATAGTAGGAGTTCAATGTCTCTCTGTTGACTGATTAACTGTGCCATCCTGAATGCTCATGGGCTGTGTTGAGAGCACTCCAGTACACAGGGTCTCAGCACATTGGCTTTCATAGTGACTTACTGTTCACTGAGAAGCCCATGGCTTCAGAAGGACATCCGAGGAAATAAATCTCAATAAAAGGCATATTGGTTCTTGGCTAGAGTTGAAAATCATGCCCTCCTCATATGGCTAGATCCACTGGGGGTTTTATGACTTCACCAGAACACATATGACTTGACATCACAGAATAAATATCTGCATACCAT
This sequence comes from Myrmecobius fasciatus, assembly GCA_023553655.1. Classification (NCBI taxonomy): domain Eukaryota; kingdom Metazoa; phylum Chordata; class Mammalia; order Dasyuromorphia; family Myrmecobiidae; genus Myrmecobius; species Myrmecobius fasciatus. Next base: position 58,816 of record JAJPUD010007325.1, on the reverse strand, counting down.
GGAGAATGATATATTCTGACTTTAAAAACATCTATATTTGCAAAAAGTATATCTTGCTGTGGTTTTCCCTCTTTCTCTCCTACCCTATACAGGTACTGTATCCAACCTTCTCTTTTGATATTCCCAGCTCTAACTGGAAGCCACAAATATAACTCATGAGTATAAATGGGCCTGACATGTAAAACAGCTTTAAAGTTAGCACATGGCCATGAGTCTCAGTGTTGACTATCTGTCCTGGCACATATGTGGAGAGACATACTTCTCCAAGTTTTATTTCCTAGTCACTTAGAGAATCAAAAAGTCTACCAGGGACCTTCTATCTCTACCCTTTAACAACTCCATTTTATAGATGAAGAAACATTTGTCTCAGAGAAGAACAAAGTATCTGGCCCACTAACTAACTAATTAACTAACAGCTAGTTAGTGGTGAAACCAGAACTAGAAATCAGTTCTTCTGATAACTGGTCCAGAGCTCTTACTATACTCCAGACTGCTCCAACCACCACATACTTGGGCACTTTGAAGTAGAGAGTCAATTAAAAATATTTTATAATCTTGAATCTAATCAAAAAATCCTATGTATTAGGCAGGATCTAGAGGTTTCATCACCTTTCTCTCAGTTCCCATTCTTAGGTAGCTGTTTTAGCCATTTAAAGTTTAAGATATACTTTTCCTGAAGACCTCCAGGAATCACCCTCGATAATCCATTTCAGTGTTTAGCACGAGAATGAGAAACCAGTCCCATGTATTTATCTACACGTAGATTGTGAGTCAGGCCCTTCATTGATTCAGCTTCTGGTTCCTCTCACATATACACCTTCGAATCTTCACATTTCCCAATCTGCTCTCTCACTGTGTAACCATACTCATGAAGTCCAGCACCCCCCTAGAAGCAACCAGGTGGCAAGGCAGAGTTAGGAAGAACTAAGCTCAAATCCAGTTTCAAACACTAGCTAAGTGACCCCATGGACATATCACTTAATATGTGTCTGTTTTAGTTTCTTCATCTGGAAAATGGGTATAATAATGGTATCTACTTCACATGGTTGTTGTGATAATCAAATGAGAAAATATTTGTAAAGAAGCAACTAGCCCAAGTGCCTGGCACATGGTTGTATCTTTCACCTCCAAAATAATGCTATATCCCAAATCTTTTTTTTCAATAAATGCTTAATAAAAGGTGTTGTTTATTGATGGATAAAACACCAAAGAACTGATACTTAAGGGAGAAAACATAATTACCATAATCTGAGCATGCAATAAAAGTTTAAAAGGCAATAGATTTACAACTATAAAAGAATAAAAAGATCAGGGAGTAGTAGTAGTAGTAGTAGTAGTAGTAGTAGTAGTAGTAGTAGTAG